>BJBW01004699.1:152553-172629 GCA_004320125.1 Scolopax mira | reverse complement strand
TTGGAGCAACCTGGTGTGGTGGGAGGTGTCCCTGTCTGGGGTAGGGGGTGGGAACTCAATGATCTTTAAGGTCCCTTCCAAATCTAATCATTCCATGATTCTATGAAAGAGGTCAGTCTTTCCTGAAAGAGGAGGGACAGAGAGGAATCACCTAGGATGGAAGGGACTTTTAAGATCACTTAATACAACCATAAAGTTGAATTTCTCAAAGCTTCGGTGTTTGAGGTTGTCCGATAGGGAACAGAAGCAGCTGGATGCCAGGACTAACCTATTTTAAAACTAGCCAAGAGTAGCATTTTCTAAAACCAGGGTTGCTTTCTACAGATGAATGTGTTAGCGGTGTGTGACATCAAGCTGTGGGTGGCTTTGCCTGTTCAGCTGCAGGTCCCAGCAGCGTCCCTCATCTCCTCTTTCACCCCTTTGGGGATGCTGAGCCCTGTGGCAGGAGTTTCTGGACCCTCTGTCTGTCTCCGGTGCCCAGTGCCGGCAGCAGAAGGCACTAGATGGCACTGCACTTCACGCTAACAGGGCTGCGGGCTCGGTTTCCACCAAGACAGGATGAGCTGATAGAGGTGCTCCCTGTGTCTGTCAGTGGGAAATGGAGGGAGCTGAGCACCAGGACAGCTGTACAGCAAAAACCAGTGGCTGTAAGTTGCCTGGTTCTAAAAAAGCTGTCTTTGGGGAAGGCTTAATACAATGGTTTCCCATAGTGTCTCAATCTACAGCCCCTAAACTTTTCCTAATGATGCCTTAGAATCTCTTAGCAGTAGCCTGGCTTCTGTTAGTTACCTTTTTCAGGCTCTGTAGAACCATATTCTTCTTTTACCAGTTGTTTGGGCCACAGGCTGAAAGTCAGGATTGCACCAGGAAGCCTGATCCTAATCCTGCAGGTCTGATGTGATGAGTGAAATTGATCTTTGAGGAGCTGCAGTTCCTAGAGAGGCCCTTGGCAAGAAACCAGCAGATCCCTCTGTGAAGAACGCAGTACCATTCAGAAAACAGGAGGACACGTAGAAAGCGATACTGGCTCGTGAAGACCAGCAAAGGACTATATTCTGACAGGAAAGAGAAGTTCTGAGTAATCTAGAGCGAGTTGTAGGGAGGGCTGTTCCCCACCCACTTTGTGCCTCGCTGACCCCATCTGTCTCAGCGCTGTGTAATGCATCCACCACAGCACTACCTAGGCACCAAATCTGACATTAAATAATTCATCTTCATCATCAATCACAGCCCCTCCAAGCAGGAGAGCTTCTGGGGGATGCGAGATTGCAGCTCTTAGGCTTGTGTAGCTGGTAGAGGAGGGGGGTGGCCAGGTCACAGGGGCCATATCCTCACCTTGCTGGGAGGGTGTACCCCAGATTGTCTCAGGGGGGGAACAGGCTTTTCTGTCTCTGAGGGGCTCAGGTGACTTTGATCAGTCCTAAAGCTATCTCGAGATCTCATCAGCTTTTTCATCTGCTTCTCCCTTAATACAAGAACAAGGACAGTTTGGTAAAGAGAATAACAAATTGGTGTGTAACCAAAGAAGAAAATCTCCAGATGAGCAGAATTCCCTACTCCAGGGCATCGGGGCTTTTTTTTTTCCCTTGAAAAAGAAAATGTTGGCTTACAGGAGAACAAGTTTTCTTATGATGAGTAGTTTGATACCTGGGCACCTCTTAGAGGAGACTTGGAAACACAGTGAGGAGTCTCAGCCTTGTGCCTCGGGGTACAGACCCGATTGCTGCAGGGAGGAATCTGTCCTTCAGTGGAAGGTTTTGGTTTTCCTCAGAAAGTTGGACAGTGTGCCAGAGGCAAGATACCTGACTAGATGGGCCAATGGCTTGATGAGAAGAAAGCTTGTGGTCCTGCTGAGATCCAGAATCGCATCTGAGGACTTCCTGCAGGGAACAGGGGAGAGAAGTTGAGCCTGTGAAGCAGAAACTCTCAGCAGGATGTGTTTCCTCAGGGCTGTGCGACAGAGCCGTGCTCTGCCTTTCCTCTGCCTCATCAATGCCCTGGGTGAAGCTTAAATCCTTTGGGGTGCTGCTCGCAGGCACTTGCTGCAGCCCCGAAGCTGGCCCAGCCACCGTGACAGAGACATGTCTGTCCCCTCCTTCCTACACCCACATTTCCTTCAGCTCCACGAAGGAGCCTGAAACCAGTGCAGCTCCCAGCCCAGCGTGTTAAAGTCCCAGTTATCCTGTTTTTCAAGTCCTTTTTATGCGACATTTGTGACACTATTTGTGCAAATATTTGCTCTCTGTCTGGAAGAGCATCCCTCTGCCCCCCTGCAGCTGAGCCAAGGTGTCACTCCCATCCTGGGACCAAATGGTGTCCCTGTCCCAGGGAACGGAGCTGGGCCTGTCTCCTGCCGGGGAGGGGGACGCTTGGGGTTCCGTCACCTGGTCCCACTTCTAACCCTGTGACTGGATGCAGGGAGCAAACCAGGGGCCAGGTGACCTGTCCTGGCACACAGCTGCCTCCAGAGTTAGTCTGCTCTTGTTTGAGTTTGTAGCCTTTGGAAAAAAAAAAAAAAAACAAGCTCTTGAGTGTGGCTGGTGCTAATAATTTTAAGAAATACCTCCTTGCAGTAGGAGAGACTGAGGCCAGCAGCCACGGTTGGGAACTGAGCGATGGGTCTGGCAAGCAGGAGAGCCAACAGGGTGTTTGATCCATGCCACCGGCTGCTCAAGTGACCTGTGGGAAGTCACACGTTGTCCTTCCAAACCCAGGGAAGGCGTTTTGCCCTCACTCATGTTAGTCTCTCAGCAAAACTTACCACTTCAGTTGTGGATCGCGAGATGCTGGGAGGCGAGGGAGACCCTCTCAGTCCAACAGCCCCGCCGTCGATGGGATGTTGGTGCATCACACCTCCCCTTCTGCTCAGGGAGCCTGGCCTGGAATTGTGCTGCAGGTCTGGGTGGCCTCTTCCTCCTCAGAGATCAGTCTGTGTTTCCCTTCAGAACTGCCGAGTCCATTCCCCGTGGCGGCCCTTCCTGCAGAAGGAGGAACGGGGCTGCTCAGAGGGTATTGCTACCCGCGGGAAAACATGAGGGGTTATAAAACCCCTGGAGTGGTTGAGGATTTGGCCACGGGCAGGATGCAAAGAGATGAGCACTTGTCTTAGCCTGGCTCCACACTTAACCTTGAAACCTCTCTCTGCTGCCAGGGGAGGAAGCGGTTGGGGGCTGTCTGGGCACCTCAGGCTCCACGGTGGCTACGCTGAGCCCGGGGAGAGGTCAGGGGCTCAGCAGCCCTCTGACAGCTTAGTGATTAATTAGGCAGCTTGTTGGTTTTGGAGGGGATCCCAAACCAGTCTCCTCAGGAAGCGTTGGCTGGTAAAGCTCTATTCGGGTGCCTGAGCCAAGAGGCAGCAGGAGAATTAGGAGCTGGCTGCTGGTAGTGGGGGGCTCAGCAACCTGAGGATCCCCAGGTTCATCCTCAGCATGTGAATTTGGGCTTGCAGCTCTTTCTGTTTCCCAGCTGGGATAACATTTCCCTGCTGATAGACAGCTTTCCTCCCAGGGGATTTTTTGCCCATCCCTGTCTAGCCACAGGCTGGTGGGGGGACCTGGGGAGGCCACCAACTTGAAGTCACTCCCAGCCTCATTTCATCGTGGGTCCCGAAGCCACAGCTTTCTTCAGGGTCCTTGTCTCTCTTGTGAAGAGGAAGAAAGCATAAGCACTTTGATAAATGGGGAGAGCTTTCTCTGAGGTCTGTAATTTTGCACCTTTCCCTCTGCTGCAGAGGTTCTCTTGGTCACAGTGGAGCACCTGAGACACAGAGATGGACCAGCCAGCCTTCAGACCCTCCCTGTTATTCTGCTGAAGCACAGCAATTTATTCTTCACCCTAGTGCTGGTGTTTGTTACCTCTGAGAGCCTCACAGCAGCTTCTTTCCTCATTTGTGGCAGGTCCAGGCAGATGGGACGGATGGAAACTGTGTCACGTTTGTGCTGCACGATGAGGACCACACTCTGGGCAACTCCCTCCGATACATGGTCATGAAGAAGTAAGTGGAGCCTCTGTGGTGCTTGGTATTGCTGAAGGCACCTCTGTCCCCTCTTCTGGCCTTCCCCATACTGCTCTGCTCCTCAGCTACTGCTGGAGTGAGGCAAATAATCAGAAAGCCCTTTGGTGTGTGCCTTTATATCAGATGTGGTGCCAAAGGCTCCTTATCAACCCCCTCCCTTCACATGATGAGCATTTCCTTGTGCTGTTTGTGCCAGGAGAGCACTAATAGGCCTTACTGGACCTGACCAGCCACACCTGGGGCCTTAACAAGCCCCATTTAAGCTCAAATCAGGGCTTCCAGTCCCTGCTGAGCTGTTTTGTAGGAGTGTGGGTCCCCAGCTCAGCCTCTGCTGGGCTGTGGACTCCATTCACCTGGATGCTGCTCCATGGACTCACTTCCTGACCTTCTCAACACTTTCTCATCGTTGCAAACCTGCCTGGGGATCACAAGGTAGTGTCTGACCCTCGTTACCCTCACCTGACACAACACTCACCTGCAGATTGACACCTTGGACCTGCTGCATCCCCACAAACCTGCCTGGGGACAGGCGTAGTTAGTGAGGCTGCTGCCCTCTTGGCTGTCCTCCTATTGGTGGCTCCCAGCTTCCCATCCCTTAGGGACCACCAGCCCTCACTGCTCCTTGATGTTTAATTATGGAGGAAATTTAATGTCTCACACATGAAAGACATCTAAATGTCTGATTTGGCCCTGGGTAAAACGATGCCCAGCTCCGTGTAAGTGCAGGGGGGCAGGCAGTGTCCGTGTGGGGTGAGGGTGGGAAGAGCCAGCATAAAGCAAATTGATCTCCTTCCCTGCTTGCCCAGAGATGCAGGAGTTGATGCTGGGAATTAATTATCCCCATCAAAATGTACAAATAGGTTCATCCTGGTTGCTTGATTTTATCGAGCTGGGCATCGCTGAGGGTTTGTGAAGATCTACTGGTGGGAACTCCAGCAGGATGTTCGATGCCTCCTCTCGAATGACAGTTGAGAATGTCACCCGAATTCCTCTGATAAATCACCATGGCAAGACACACAGGCTTCTGGCCATGGGGCTGGTCTTTCTGACCAGCACAACAGGTCTACAACCACCTCAGCTTATGAAGGCCAGTGCTGTGCAGCCTGGAAACCATCTCAGAAGATGCTTGCGGTGCCCTAGACCCCCTCAGTCTCTTTTCCCCCCAGAGCTGCAGCACGTTTGAGTGCAGGGAGGTTTCCAGGATCCCCTCTCTGAACTCTTCAGGGCTGGCAGCAGACCACTGGTGGTGCCAGGATGGTGCCTATGATCTTGCCAGCCCTGTCCTTCCCCTGCAGAGCTCCAGCTGCAGTTGGGAGGGGGATGGGGGGGTGTGAATAAGGTCACACGGGTAGTTTCCCTTCAGCGTATCCCTCCCTCAGTCATTTTAGAAACACCCTGAGCCCCAGCAGGTCTGGGGTGGCCCGAGCCTCTCACTGTTCTGAGATTTGCTGTGGGTTGGCCTGGGTTTCATGGCTCTCTCTTCCTCCTTCCTGCAGCCCCGATGTGGAGTTCTGTGGCTACTGCATCACACACCCCTCCGAGAGCAAGATCAACTTCCGCATCCAGACCAGAGGTACGGCTGAGGCTGGGGCCCTTCTTTTGTGGAATTCCTCCTACTTTTGTTGGGTTCCCACCATAAGGCTTCTCTGCTACTCACCTACAATAGAATTGTCTACGTTGGAAGGGACCTTAAAGATCATCCAGTCCAACCATCAACTTAACTCTGACAAAAATCACTAAACCCTATTCCTAAGGACTCCGTCGACCTGTCTTTTGAACTCCTCCAGGGATGGTGTCTCAGCCCCTTCCCTGGGCAGCCCATTCCAATGCCAAAAACACTCCCCATGAAGAAATGTTTCCTAATATCCAGCCTAAACCTTCCCTGGCACAACTTGAGGCCATTGCCCCTTGTCCCATCTCCTGTGACTTGGGAGACGAGACCGACCCCCACCTCTTTACACCCCCCTTCAGGGAGTTCTGAAGCATGATGACATCTCCCCTCAGCCTCCTCTTCCTCAGACTAAACACCCACAGCTCCCTCAGCCTCTCCTCATAAGTCTTACCCTCCATACCTGGTGTAAGAGCCTCTCCCTGTCTCAGGGGCTGCCCTTGGGCATGGTGGGAACAGCCACGGGCCTCGGAGCAGCAGGGGAGAGGGCTCCCCCCCCTTTGGAAGTCACCTTCCGTTTCACTGAGGCACCTTCTCCCCTCAAGGGTCCCTTCCTGCCGTGGAGCCGTTCCGGAAAGGGCTGAACGACCTGATGGGTGTTTGCCAACACGTGCTCGACACCTTCGAGGTGAGACTGCTGCCTGAAGTGCTCACGGGACCTTTTTACCTCTTGATCTCCAAGGGGACAGGAGTGGGCTGAGACCTGTGCTGCAGGCACTTTTGATGGGAAATACCTGATAGTTTTCCCCAGGCGTTCTCCTCCATGCCACGGCCTGGCTTCCTTCCCCTTGGAGTCGCTTCCCCAAGGACCTGGAGCTCTGTCAGGGCTTCTCAGGTCCCTCAGCCTCCCCAGGCAGTGGGCAGAGAAGTCGCAGCACAGCCCGGGGTGGTGTATGACTCACTCAGATATTTGCTGTTAACATTTGTGTTTTGGTTTTGGTTTTGTTTGCAGAAGAGCATGAAGGAGTACAGGGCACAGAGGGAGGAAGAGATGCAGTAGCGCTGGGGGCTGGCCATCCCCATGGCTGTGTGTGACGTCTGTGTGTCCAATGCCCTGTCTCAGGAGTGGGTTTGTTTGGTTGTAAGTGGTTTTTTTTAATGACCTCTTTGATGCAAACCTGTATCTTTTTCTAATAATAAAGTTTATGAAGTCTGATGGCGCAGAGGTGACACCACGCTCTAGCTGACAGCTAGAAGAGCAGCTCTTTCACTCTTCCATCTCCTTTCTTGCCCTCTCCAAGCGTCGTTGCCCTCTCCTGCCCAGGTTTTTCAGCTCACAGAGGTTGCAGATCATCTGGAGCACAGAGTCCACAGGGAGCAAAAGGGGTTCAGTGCTGTGTGAATCAAGCTTTTGGGGAGGCAGCTCCCTGTTTAAATCTCTCTGTGACCGACACCTTGACTTCAACAGACATAAAAACAGCCTTTCTTTTTAAACACATCACTATAAAATGATGCTCTGCTCGTTTGAGGGGTGAGAGGAATAAGAAACCCCTTGCCTTTTTTACCCCCCCCCCCTAAAGAATGCAGAGAAAGGCGAGCCCAGGGCATTCCTGGTGGGTGGGTTTAAAGGGTCCAGGGCGCTGAAACCCTGGCCCTGTTGGGCTCTGCTGGCTGTCTCTGAGGGAAAGCCTTTTGTGGGGTGTAACGTGGCATGAAACTGCAGGAATTTTTCCTTGTAGGATTGGGAACCTTTTGAGTTTGCACCGGGGGAACACAGATGTCTCCTCCATGGAGCTCTGCGGTTACCAAAGGAACCTGCTGAGGCTCAATTAAGTATTTAGCAGACTTTGCAGACTCCCTGCTGCTTAATAAGAAACACCCGGAGATTTTTTCATTTCAAACACCACCATGTTTTATTAACACAGAGGAATGAGAGGGAAGGTGTGAAACGTCAGGTTTTCTCTCTAAAAACCCCTCCTTTCAAATAGGAGGTGACAGAGCCTGGGTTTGGGCCCAGGCCTCGGGCTGAGAAGCCAGAGGGACCCCGTATTTCAGAGTAAGGCTCCTTTGCCCCACGGGTTGCTGCTGTGGATTCATTCTGCCCTCGCCAAGGGGGTCCCACCTCTGAGGGGGGTATCTGCCCCGGTGCTGATTTTGGATAATCCTCTCTGGGCTGAAACCAAAGGCTTTGGCCCAGGGCTTGGGACGCAGCCGGGAACTTTCTGTGTCCACCCAGAAAAGTGCAGCCAGTCCCAGGGCAGAGCAGCAGGAATTGCTGCAGACAAATCTGCTCTAGGGGGCAGGTGAGTTTATGGAAGCTGGTTTAGATATTCCTCGGTCTTTCTGGTTTTGTTGAAACCCCTTTGTCTTTCAGATACGTGATTTTGTATGTAAAACAGTTGCATTTTAGTAAAAGCTGAGCTAAAAAAAAACCAAACCACCAACCCCCAACACCTGGGAAATGTTTTTGCTTTATTTACAAGTCTTTTCCCTTTTTCCTCTCTCCATTTTTTCCATGACAAGATGAAAAGGGGAAGGAAGAAAGAAAGAGAGAGAGGTAAAGGAGAGAAGAAAAAACAACAGAAAAATAATAAAGAACTTGGTAACCAAAACCTTTCTCCTAAAGTTTTGTAAAGTTCTTGTAAGTTTCTTCTTAAACTTTTGGCAAGAGGTGTGGGTGTGTTTGTTTTGGAAAAACACGCTGGGAAAGCACTCGGGGATTAATTCTTCTAAATAGTGAATTTATGGAAGCCCTTTGCCACGTTTCAGTTGTCTCCAGCAGCTTGACCAGCTGAGATCAGACCTTCCCTGTTGCCTTTTCCCCCTTGGTTTGATCGTGAGGGGGACAAATGTCTCTGTCCCCCGGGAGATGGGCTGAGCCCTGGTGTCCTGGTGCTGTGACCGAGACACGTCGGGGTCCAGCTGCCCCGTTGGAGCCTTGTGGGCAGGAGGGAGATGAATCCCAGGCATCAAAATGCACGGCCCCCCTTGTTTCCCTTCAGATCCATGGTCTCGTGTGTGACCCCCCTCCCAGGAGCCGGCGGCTGGAGGAGGCTGTGGGCTTTCCAGCTGCTGAAGACCTCAGATCAAGGCTGGATTCTCTTCTGGAAGGGCTCATCCCTGGGATCCTCTCCTGCATCAGGGAGAGAACTGGCCGCTTCCAGGTTCCCCGGGGGTTGGAAAGGTGAGATCCTTGGTCCCAGCCTCATCCAGGTTTGAGCCATCTCTGCCTTCCCTTTCCTGGGGTCACAAACCCCTCTCTGGAAAGACCCCCCCTCCCTTGGGCCGGGAGCTGGGCAGGGGGAAGCTGGAGCCGGTCGTTTGGCCGGATGCTTCTGCTGAGGGTGTCTGCTCCCCCGAGCCCTGCGGGCACAGACAATCACTTTCTTGTGCTGTACAGGAGGTGGGGGGCCTGGGGCAGATTTCCCAGGAAAAGGTGAAGAGGAGGGGGGCTGGTAGGGCTCCCCAGGTCGGGTTGGTTGCACCATGAGGCCACGTTACTGCCCCTCTCTCCCTGCCATCAACAGGAGGTGGTTTCAGGCCACTGATGCTCTACCAGACATAGAAGGTGCCCAGATCTTATCCTGGCTCTGCCCTGGGGACAAACTGTCCCAGCGACAGGGGGAGATGACAAGGGGTATTATCAAAGCTTTTCTTTGGCTTTTTCAGCTGGAATTTGTTATTCACGGTCCTTCTCCCTCTCCTCCTCGACCCACATCTATCTCAAGGTGACCAGATCTCAACCTTCCTTCCCTTTTCACACACATCTCCCCTACCCCGTGTTTCCACCCGAGACAAATGGCCACAAGTCACTTGCTTTTCCTGCAAGGAAATGAAAAATCCTGCAAGGAGATGAAAAATCCTACGAGGGTCTGAATCCCCTTCCCCTTCCTCCAGAGGTGACTCAGCCCAGAGGACGGATCGGTGTGGTTCAGAGCTAGTCCCAGGGGGTCCGGGAGGGGCTGCAGCTCCTTCCAGGTGGGTCACAGCACGAAGGCAAAAACGACCAGGAAACGGCCGTGCGAGAGAAACGGAGGGGTCCTGCCCTCGTGGGCCACGGTGCCTTCTCCTCTCGGCCCCTGGGTGGCACGGCTTTAGGAGGAGCTGTACTTGTTACTCAAGCGGGAGCTGCTCCGGTCCAGCCCGAGCTCCTGCCCGTTGGTTTTCCACTTCCCAACGGAGCCCTTCTCATCCGTGGGCGTGATGCTCAGAGCCGGTCGCTGGCACCAGCAGCACAGGCAGGACTGCGGGGAGAGAGGGGTTACAGGTGTGGGCTACGGGGTAAAAAAAGGAGGAAATGTTCCCTTGCTGATGTTGGCAAGGGAACCCGCACAGGGCCAGGCTGGGAATGGCAGCCCATGTTTCCTCCGAGACTTCCTGTCCCGCAGGATCTGCAGGTTTTCCAAGGTAGGGCTGGTGGGATTGGAAATTAAGATACCCAAATCTTGGTTATCTTGTGCAGTTGTGTTTTCTGGTCCTTGGGGGACGGCGAATAAGTAATGCTGAGCTGGGCTCAACTCTTTTGGCCACAGCAGCAGGGAGGTGACTCCCATCCCATCCCATCCCATCCCATCCCATCCCTTCCCATCCCATCCCCTTCCTTTCTCAGGGTCCCACTACTCCTGATAATTATCTCCCGGAGGTCTGGAGGGGTCAACTCTACCTGGAAGCAGTTCTTGAATTTCCGGCTGACAAAGTAGAGAGCCACGGGGTTGATGCAGGAGTTGAGGGAGGCCATGTTGATCCCAAAGTAGTCCATCACCAGGAGGAAACTGAGGCAAGAGGGGAGAGAAGAGGGTGGAATATGTTGGAAGCTCGCTGAGCAGAGAACTTAGGGAATGTTTCCCAGCTGCCTGGCCCAGGAACCTGCTTCCACGAAGGGCCAGTGACTGATACCACAGAGATGAGCCCAAAACCTATTGCTCCTGCAGCTGGGCAATTGCCCAACGCTTTATCTTATGAGGAGCATTCCTTGAGGAAACCAAAAGCATGAGATCTGATTTCCCCTGGTGACTTTGCTGCCCTCAAACTCAAGCACAGGAGCAGTGTCTGGCCTGAACTGGATTTTGGTGTGACGGGTAAAGAGGAGAGGGGAAGACGGGCACCTACCATGTGGCAGAGAGTGTGCACAGCCCTCAGACGTGCTGTGGTCCCTTTAGCCCTGCCCAAGAGACCTCTCTAACTCATAGCTTTACAGAGACATCTTGAAATTTAATTTATTCTCTTATGGTCTCCCCGCCCCCCCCCCTCTTTCTCTGTGCCTGTCAGGAGAGTGATGCCATCTAGAAAAGGAACTGTTGAAACAACAGTTTGTGAGGCATCTCCAGCAGCCTGCAGGGAGCCCAGCAAAGCTTCTGCAGGTGCCCACAGGGGCTCTTGGCACTGTGACCTCCTGCTGGTGCCTCTACCTGAGCAGTTCACATCTGTTGGGGTCTGTCTGGTCATAGATGGTCTTTTTGAGGATGCGGCTGAGGTGGAGCGGCAGCCAGCAGAGCGCGAAGATCACCACGAGGCAGAACACGGTCTTGGCCACCTCCCGGCGCTGGGAAGAGAAGGTGGGCAGGGGAGAAGGGATGGTCTGGCTGAGCACTGGAGAGCGAGTGGAACCAAGCACCATCTCCCCACCTTGAGCAAGGGCCCTTCGAGTAATTTCCGAGGAGGGCTGGGCATCCCATCAAAGCACAACCTGCAGGTCCCAACTCCTCTGTCATGAGGAGGACCCCGAGATCCAGGCTGTAGAAAGGGGTAGGAGGGTACCAGCAGCACAACAGGGACCAGATGCCTTCACGCCCCTTCCCACCATTGCTCCTGGTGACTTTGCTGGGATGTGGGGTCCTCATCCATCCCCCCTTCACTCTATATTATTGTGACAACCAGCTGTTGTCCCTCAAGGGGTCGTTCTGTGGGAGGGGGACAGTTAACTATTCTTTTCTTTGTCTGTGATATGGCACATGCAGCATTCGGTCCAGCTGGGTGTGAGCAAGGGTGGCCAGAGATAAATGACCACAAGAAAATTAAAAAACAAGCTGGTCCGTGGCCATAAAGGCTGGTGGTTTGGGTTGTCCCTGAGAGTGGAGATTTAGAGCTGAAAGCCCATCTCCCTGGTTTAGACTGAGCATCTGCATCAATGTGCCAACATGTGTTGGCCACTGTGAGGCTGTGTCAGCTCATACCTGTCCTGTTCAGGGGCAGGTCTTTGTTCTCCCCTTTGATAGCACACACACACACACACACACACACGCACAATTTGGAGAAATATCAGAGTTTCTGTCCTCTTGGTTTCCTCACCCGTTTCATGTGGTCGTTCAGAGCAATCCTCATGCCATTCCTCTTGCTCAACATCTCGCATGACATGAGGGTGTAGAAGATGCCGGTGCACACCAAGGGGAGGCAGAAATAGAAGCCAAAAAGCCACCAGTCCTTCACATCCCGGTAGAACTGCATGTAAAAGAAAGAGCAATGGGAAACTGGGGAGTGGAGGAACGTAACTGGGGCAGGAGCTGGCCCAGTCCCTGGCACTGATGCTGGTCTGTGTCAAACACTTCTGATGTGTGAAAGTGCAACAGCTCCTGTGCTAAGGGTGCGTGGGATTGTCTGTCCCCAAGGCTAGGGCACACATTTAACCAGAAGTAAAAGCTGGTTTCAAATCATCTGCCTGTTTTCTGGCCCCACATTCCAGGCAAGGCTGCCCCACGTCACCACAACGCTGGGTCTTCTGCACTTTGCTACTGCTCTCTCTGTGTTCACCTCAATTTCTAGAAGAGGAAATGGCCTCAAGTTGCACCAGGGGAGGTTTAGGAGGTTTAGGGTATCCACATGGTGGAGTCACCATCCCTGAAGGGATGTAAAAGCTGGGCAGATGACGTGCTGAGGGTCATGGTGGTTTGGGCAGTGCTGGGTTGATGGTTGGACTTGATGATCTTAAATGTCTTTTCCAATCTAATTGATTCTACAATTCTAAGAAGCCACCTACAGAAGCATCTAATCCTTTAATCGAGGAGGGAGGATGCCCTGCTTGCCCATGTCTGCTTCTCCCTGGCACTGCAGCCAGCGTGGGACAGAGTACGTACCATCATGAAGCTGGATTTCTGCTCGGAGGCAAGCATGCACACCCACAGATGACGTTCCCAGTAGCTGAGCTCCACCATGTCAAAGGCTATAGCTTCAGGGACGGCGAGCACGATGGCCACTGCCCAGATCAACATCACCTCCACCGCCTTCCACATGGGGATTCCTATCCCCTGGATCCGACTCCAGGAGGCCACTGCTCGGTACCTGCCCAACGTGTGGGAGCACAACAGGAGGAGATTGGAGTGAGAAAAGCAACCGTGAGGAAGGGGTTGAGAAGGTGCGGATTAGAGTTGTCCCCAAAGGCCCTTTCTCTTGTGCCTTCCTCCTCCACCCTGGAACCTTCCCCTTCAGTGGAAGGGGAAAGATCAGAGACAGGGTCTCAATGGAAACAGCCTCAAGTTGCACCAGGGGAGATTTTGGATAGCTATTAGGAAAAATTTCTACACTGAAATGGTTGTTAAGCTTTGGAATGGGCTGCCCAGGGAAGTGGTGGAGTCACCATCCCTGGAGGTATTTAAAAGATGGGCAGACATAGTGATTAGATACATGGTTTAGTGATGGGTCTTGTCAGTGTTGGGTTGATGGTTGGACTCAATGATCTGAAAGCCCCCTTCCAACCCAGACAATTCTATGGTGAGTGTGATGGTAGCTATCCTTGGCCAATGTCTACCTGCCAGTGGGGAGATGCCACCCTTCCCCACTACCCCAGGAGCTGTTCCATCACACCACGATCATCACCTCAACCTTTTGCTGCAAGATTTGAGCTCTGTCACCAAAACCGTTGGATTCCAACTCTACGTGACAGCACCCTGTCGCCGTCTCTGAATGTGGCCTGGGACCAAGCCACCCTGCTGTCTGCCTTGTGGTTATGGTGAAGGGACATGCCATGGTCAGGGATGGGGCAGTGCAGCTGCAGAAGTGGTTTCTTACCTGTCGATGCTGAGAGCACAAAGGCTGAGGACCGTGATGCCCACCGAGGCCTTCTGGATGAAGGGGACCAGCTTGCACACCTGCACTCCAAAGGGCCAGTCCTTGGCCAAGAGCTGGGGAAGAAGAACCGCAGGGTTAACAGGCCGCTTCGGGGAAGTGTGTCTGGCTTCCTGTAATAGCAGGTGGTTGCCCACAAGGTGTGAGAAACCCACAAAGAGCAGCTGAAAGCACTCTGAGGTTGCCTCCACCTCAGAGGAGGTGCGCGCTCTCTGGTTTGAACCGGGAACCATTCGTTTTCCCAGGGGCTGGTTGTGAGATGGGCTGTCACACAGATGGACACCAGATTCTGAATCCATAACCCTGGGTGGTTTTGGGTGGATTCTGAATCCCAAACGCCACAGCGGGCTTTGGGTTGCTTTTATGGGGAAAATGGATGTCATTCTCTGACACAGCCAAAGGCCAGCAAGGACAGCCTCTTTCAGGGGGCTTTCAAAGCCACGTAGTCTTAAGCCCTTCCCACACTCTGACCCTCTCTACACTCAGATTCCTTATAGAACACATACTCTGTGGCCCCAGGCTCAGCTTTGGGGAGCAGAGGGTATCGATGGGGACAAGATGCCCTGAAGGCAGGAGAAATCCAGGCCACTCACTCAGGAAGAAGAGGGTGAGCTACAGTTATCCCTACTCAGAACCACCTCCTCACACGAGTTCTTCAGTTTAGCAGCAAGAAAAATCAATCCAGAACCTCTCCCAGACATCAGGGTCCCAGGTGAAAGCAGGTGAAGGTGAAGGCAACTCACCAACCCTACCCTTTCCGTTGGTCTGCAAACCTGGGTTTTCCACCCATCTCATCCATCACTGTGCCATAAAGGAGACACACCATGAGAGAATGGGCTGCTCTTAGGACCAGGTTGTTCATAGTCCTCAAACAAAGTTCTCAAACAAGCAACAATTTCTCCCCCAGGAGACGGCTGGAAGCGAGAGGGGCAGAAGAGAGAGGGGTTGCTCAGGTGACCAGGGGAATCCTGGTTATTTGTTGTGCTTCTCTCTCATTCAGGGGGCAGTGTCTCTGAAAGAAGCCCCTGGTTTATAATCATGGAATCATGGAATTGTCAGAGTTGTGAGGGACCTCTAGAGATCATCTAGTCCAACTTCCCTGCCAAAGCAGGAACGCCTGGAGCACATCACTCAGGACTGCATCCAGGTGGGTCTTGAAGATCTCCAGAGATCTGGAGCCTTCTTCCTTGGTTTTGGATGAATCTTCATGTTTAGCTACAATAAAAAAAGGTATTTGCTTAAGGCCGGATAACTGAAATGTGCTGGGAGAACTGCCCAGTGCACAAGAACAATGATTTTTCACTCAGCTGAAATAAACATGGGGTTGTAATGTCAGGAGACTGCAAGTGAGTCTTTCCTTGTGTTTTTCAGAAGAGATTTAAAAGGTCTGGAAGGGTATGTGTGTGTGCACACGACACAGCTGTAGCTGAGATCACCTCTGCTTTCCCAGCAATGTTCTCTGAGCTTTTTGGATGAGAAAAGACCCTCTCCCCTGCAAAAATGGAGCCTGCAATAAAGAGCAGGGGACCGACATCCCCCAGGGCACCCAGACAGGTGGGAGCAGGCACCAGCGCTTGTGACACTTGGAGCCTACCTTATATACATTGATGGGCAGAGCAATGAGGATGTAGAGAAGGTCTCCAAGCGCCAAGCTCGCGATGAGGACGTTGGGCCCGTTCCTCATGCACTTGTTCTTGTAAATGATCCTCAGGAGTGTGGAGTTCCCGATGATCCCGACTATGAAGATGGTGCAGGACACGATGGTGTTGATGTACTTGAAGATGTGTCTGATATCTGCAGGCTTCACGCAGACGGGCAGCAGAGGTGGCTCAGAGCTGGTGGCCCTGGGGAGGGTCTCTGAGTGGTTTGACAGTTTGGTGTCCTGGAACAGGCTTGGCTGGACCAGACTGTAAGCCTGCTCCTGGCCAAACACCTCAAAGGGGACGGTGCTCTCCTGGAAAGCCCTTGGGGTCTGGCCCTGTGCCCCAGAGAGGAGGTAAGTGAGGAAAATGGCTACAGCTGTGGGAGATGGGATTCTTGCCATTGAGGACAGAAAGACAAAGCTGCCCATAGAAGACCTTGCAGTGCCCATGGAATGTCCTTCTTGGGTTCTTGGTTGGATCTGCAGCTGGAGAAAGGGACAAGGGAGAGAATTTGGTTAGCAGAGGAAGGACAAACTTTGAATACTCTGTCCAGTTTTGGGCCCCTCATGACAAGAAAGACATGGAGGTGCTGGAAAGGTGCCACCTTTCCCTGCAAAGCGAAAAGGCTCTTGCTGGGAAACCCTGATGGGAAAATACTACCAGGGATTTTCTTCCAGAAATGCTGTGTCGAGACCTGACATCTTATTCCGATTTATGTGGAGCGGCTCAGCCTCTCCTCCCCCATCCTCACAAACCACTTCCTTCCAAATCCACCGTGCCCATTCAGCTCCTTCCCTGGAGACATTCAAGAGGAGGCTCGAGGAGGCCCTGAGCAACCTGGTCTAGTTGGGGGTGTCCCTGTGACTGTGGGGGGTGTAAGACTAGATGGCCTCTGGTCCCTTCTGGCCCAGATGATTCTATGATTCTATGTTTCTAAGAACATGCTTTTCAAATTATGAAACTTTACAGCTTTGAAGGGAGGGAAAACAGTAGAAGGCGGAGACTTTTCAGGCTTTTCCAGGTTCTGCACCCCCGTTAGGCAGGGCTGGGATCTGAGCCCAGCTGTAGCCTGGGGATCTGCTCCCCAGGACCATTCAGCCAAGGTGAACCCAACTCCTGGGTTGTAGCCGGGTTCCCCCTGCCCAGGACCAGGGGGGGACCCCAGGACCGGCTGGAAGGTAATGGCCAAGCCAACCCTGAGTCTCACCAGGTACAACCACAGCTTCTCCAGATTTGGAGCCTTCGTTTGGAGGGCTCCAGGCATCACCAGCATGAGGTTGGACTCTTTCCCCACAAGACAGACTAACCAGACCTACCCTTCTCTCAGTTTCACCCCACTGCTCTTGCCAGAAAAATCTAAATCAGGCTCAGTCCTTCCTGACCCTCTTACGTCCTTCGGTCAGGTCCTTAGTGCTTTAAGCTGTAAACAAGAGGAAGCCTAAAATTTATTCCCAGTTACGTGCCAAATATAGGCAATAAAATAACCAAACCCCTTCGCCCACAGTTTGGACCTCATGAACTGGAGAGTTAAGTTTTTCAGTTCTGTTAAAAAAAAAACAAAAACAAAAAACCACTCATGTTTTAAAGACATTTCTTCACAAACGGCAGCTTACAGGGTTTCACCACGGGAAAGTTAAAGATCCCGTCAGTTTTCCTTTCAGCTCACCAGAAGCCTGTTTCTGTCTGCTGAAATATTCATGGCTGGTGCTTGGCAATCCTGCCTGTTGTCTTCTCCCTGCCTTTTATCTGGGCAGACTCAAAACTGCTTTGCAAACTTATGGTGCAGATGAGCGGTGTCGCTGTGAGCCACAACAGGCATCGCCTGCCTCTCGCTCAGAAACAAAAATAAAAAGAGCAGTTTCCAATGACTTGGAGAAGGTTTAGAGGAGAATCTCCGGATGATGGTCGGGGAACGACCCACATCTGGCCGGCAAGCACCCTGCTCTCAGAGGTAGGTAGGTGTCCTGTCACTGAGGGATGTCTGTGACCTTAAAAACTGGGGAAACCCTCAGTTTTGTGCCTCCTGCATGGACAGAGCTGATTTCCTGAGGAGGGGATGGTGGGACGGCCAGCTGGGCCCCTTGGACACTCCATATAAAATACTATGGGAAGGGACTAAGCTGAGCTGGTTATTAAGGAACCTACACAAGGAGGAGCCTCTTTCCACAAAAGACCCTTTGGAGATGCATTGGTCAAAGCTGAGGACTCACAACGTTGTCACCAGTTGGTGTGTGGAGAGGAACGTTCCCTCCTGCTTTCTGGAACTATCTTGGTCCTTGAGTGGGTACAAAAGTTCCAGTGCCCTCCCTGGTTCCAGCACATCCCAAATCTGGGACCTCGTGAGCAGAGAAACTTCTCCAACACCACCTTTTTCCTGGTATTTAGCTAAGCATCTGCTCCAACTGCTGTCCTGGAGACAGCTGTCCAGGGGTTGATGCTGTTCTCAGCTGTGACTCCTGCTCAGGTGGTGGGCACCCAGCTATTTTGGGAAGGGAGGGAGAAAGAAAGGGAGAGAATGGATAAATAACCTGAAATAACACAAACCTGACTCATTGGAGACCTGGGCACAAATCCCTGCTCTGACCTGGTGCAGGGGCTTCAGATGCACCTTTGCTGAGTTCCTCAGTTCTCTGTCCTGCCCAAGATACACCAGGGCGGTTGTCTCATGGGTGGGTGCCCTGAGCAATGTCCTCTTCTCCTCCCCATCTCCTCCCCAGCTCAGAATTCCTGCCCGGGATCTTTGAGGGTCCAGGCAGCTCTCAGGGAGCAGCTTTGGGTGGCACAGACAAGTCTCCGCCACCGAGGGCTGCTGGAGGCTTGGAGAAGGGTGGTGGCTCCTGGAGCCAGCAGTGACAGAGGGGCACCAGAGGGTCCCTGGAAGGTTGTGTCCCTCCCCTCCACAGTTGAGGGCTGCTCTTCTCTGCTGTCCCCGACACAGGACTGCAGAGCCCGGGG
Organism: Scolopax mira; assembly: GCA_004320125.1. Classification (NCBI taxonomy): domain Eukaryota; kingdom Metazoa; phylum Chordata; class Aves; order Charadriiformes; family Scolopacidae; genus Scolopax; species Scolopax mira. The sequence goes on along the minus strand of BJBW01004699.1, from coordinate 154,349 downwards.
TGGCCATTCAGCCCCTGGGTATTTGGCAGAGGAGCTCATGTGAGTGAGGATCACAGGACACGGCCCCTCTGCAGCGCTGAAGGAAAAAAAAAAGCCCTTCTCCCCCATCTTGCCTTAAAGCCCAGCGGTTTCATAAAAGAGCAGCATTGTTTTCTCCTCTTCAAACAGCCCATTTACTTCTTGCCCTCCAAGCTGCCTCTCGCATCTCAGAGCGCTTGAAGGCATAACCCTTTCTCGGTTGCAGGGGAAACTGAGGCACGGGAGCACCAAGAAGCCTTTCAGTGCCCAGCAGATGTGAAGCCAAAGCCAGCATCACTTGACCCAAAATCCTCTGAGTTTTGCTCATGTTGCTGACCCTCTGGGGAAGGGACCCGGTGCCCGGAAGGGCCATCCCCATCCCACCTGCCTGGCTGGGGCCCCTCTGTTGGACAATAGCTTGGCTGCATGGACATGGAAATGCCACACTCTGCTGAGTCCACGCGGCAGCTGAAACCACTGCAGCCACAATGTGGACACCAATGATTCCCAGAGAGGAGATGGAACTGGAAACCATCTCCACAGCCCAGCACAGCCTGTTCCTGTCTGAAAGGAGCCATGCGCAGACCAGTGGGCTCATGGCTCCTCTTGTCTGGTAGCCCAGGTGAGTCCACAACATCCCAGGCAGCATCCTCATCCCAATCCACCACATCATGCTGTCTGCTGTCCCTGCCTGGACCCAGGACAGACTGCCTTGGAGAGCAGCTCCACCGGTGCTCCCCTGCCAGACCAACCCCACTAAACACAAACCAGACCTTTTCAGCAAATAAACATCTCTGTCACCAAAAATGCCACGGGTCAGGGAAAGGAGGGAGAAATGCAGGTGATAACACCACATCCCCAGCTGCTTCCCTGACCTGGTCCACAAGCAGAGAGTCCTTCTCTCCCCCCAGAGGTGTGCTGGATTTCTTCTAGTCCACCCTCTCCCTGCCCACCTCTTGGACCTTGCTCAGGCACCGTGGTCCTTTCAGCACCTCCCCCCCCCAGAGCAGGGGGATCTGAAAAACATGCAAAAACTCATGCTGAAGCAAGAAATCAATTTTTTGTTTTCAATTTAGTGCGCGGGACAGCAGAGCTTTTCATGGGAGTTAAGTTACCTTTCTCCTGACCACGACCTTGGGGGGCTCCTGGGATCTTCCCCTCTCACACCTCCATCCCACCGCTCGGGCAGCCGGGCAGGTCCCGCAGGACCTGGGAGAACCACAGATCCTGGAGCTGGGGTTTGTGTCTGTGCTTTTTGTTTTGTGCTCGGGGGAAGGTTTCTCCCCTCTCGTGACTTGCTGAGGTCTCTCTGGAGCGAGGGGTGGGTTATATAGAAGATCTCAGGGCCCCCGCGACCAATGGGCGATGCGTGGGATGGGGATGAAGGAGGAGGGAGAAGCAGGAGAAACGCGGGACAGTTCGGGGAAGGGGATGAAAATAATAAACAAATAAAGCCAGAGCAGGAGAAAGGGAGGGAGGGAGAGAGGGTGGGAGGGAGCTGGGGGGATGCTGCTGACCACAGAGCAGAGTGGCTGCTTGGAGTCTCGTTGTGGTGGGCTCAGAGGAGCCCCGTGGCTTTGGTAAAGGAAGCTGCAGCCCACCTCTGGGGAGAAGAGAATCATAGAATCATGGAATCATAGAATGGTTTGGGTTGGAAAGGATCTTAAAGCCCATCCAGTGCCACCCCCTGCCCTGGGCAGGGACACCTCCCACCACACCAGGTGGCTCCAAGCCCCCTCCAACCTGCCCTTGAACCCCTCTAGGGATGGTGCAGCCAC
>BJBW01004699.1:102026-152547 GCA_004320125.1 Scolopax mira | reverse complement strand
CCCACATCTCAGCTCCATCTCCCCTCTTGCAGTGTCAAACCCTTCCCCCTCCTCCTAGGGCTCCACTCCCCCATCAAGAGTCCCCCCCCACCTTTCCTGGAGTTCCTTCTCCTTAGAAGGGGCTCTAAGGTCTCCCTGGAGCCTTCTCTTCTCCAAGCCTGTGTGAAGTAGGCTGAGAACAAGTTTCAGACCATGTACAAGAAGTTACACTGGTGCCTTTTTGCATGTTTTTATTTTAGAATCATAGAATCATTTTGTCTGGAAGGGACCCTTCACATCATCGAGTCCAACCATCAACCCATGTCCCTCAGCACCGCATCTGCTGAGCTTTTAAATCCCTCCAGGGATGGTGACTCCACCACTGCCCTGGGCAGCCTCTGCCAATGGTTGCCAACCCTCTCAGTGTAAAAATTTTTCCCAATATCTAATCTAAACCTCCCCTGACACAACTTGTGGCCATTTTTTTCCCCATTTTTTCCTTTGCAGGCACAGACAAATAAATCCTCATTAATGTGGAATGTGCAAATAAATCTCTTCTGTCTCTGAGGAACTTTGTCCTGGTCTTGGCATGGAACTTGGTCTCTAAACTGGGTAAAGTGAGAAGACAGAAAAGATTGATCAAGTCTCCTTCAGGAACTGAGAAAAGAACAAAACTACCTAGTGCGGAAGCCTAAGTAGACCTAAATCAGTGAGGAACAGCTCTCGGAATTAATAAAGGACTTCTAATTCCAAAAGCTGAAACTTTCTAGCCTCATGGTGGCATTTGCCGGGCAGTAGGACAGAAGAGATGCCAGATCATTGGTTTAGAATTGCCTCCAACACATTCTGATTTGTGGCTTTCCATTTTCAGCCCTCTGCATGGAGATCATGAGGGAATTTGTGCAGGATCTCTGTTACCCATGGGGGAGCCATAGAAGCTCACAATGAAATACGTTGGCATGTACATGTCCTGTCACAGTCTCACAGTCTTTTTTTTCTGAGCTCTTTTTTTCTCTGAAAGTTTTTCTGAGTCTTTTTTCTCTCAGACATGAGAATGGTTTAAATTCTGAGATTTAAGAATCTTGAGATTTGGCCAAAGATGCCAATGAGAATTTGGCCAGCCTGGCTTTTCTCAGTGGCGGAGATTTGTAAATGGGGTAGAGGTCAATTCTGGACCTCCGTGATGTATTTCTATCCCTTGGAGGACGCTTGTGACACTGGGTCTGGGACAGGGTGGGAGCGAAGAGGTTCATTACTGGCTGGTCTCCTTGGAGGTCATCAGGGGGTGACCTCCCACCATCCCCTAGGTGACTCTGCCCCTCTGCACACACTCCTGGGTGGATCAGGTGGGTCAGGTGGATCAGGTGGATCAGGAAATATGCACCTCAAAGAGCTCATCTCCTCTCACAGCAGAAGTCATGGCATCTTGGTTGGTGCCTCCTTTAACCCTTTGGAGTTTCAGTCTCTTCCCGGAGCACACATGTCCACAATCCACCTCTCCTCCCAACCCCACTGGGGAGGTTTCCTGCAGTCCTATTCTGGGACAGTCACGTTTCTGCATGTGACAGAGGGATGAATGGGCCTTTCTGTTCTGGAGACAAAGGAGCCCCCTTCAGAGACCCCCAGGAAAATGGCAATCTTCTGGTACAGTCGACTTCTGTCCTTGGACAATTCAGTTCCAAGGCTGATCTTAAGGGTCACTTAAATTAAAGTTACTTCTTCTAAATTAAGCCACGGTACAATCCAGCGACAGCCAGCAATGCAGCACCATGCAGGTCCCACCATGGTTTTGTGGGACCCCGTTTTGCGCCAACTGCCCTTCCATTGTAAAGACCACATGTCAAATATAATTAATTTGGCTTCTGCTGTCCCTTCTGCTTAACTGGTTCCCTCGCCAGCAGCACAGGAGGTGCCTTGGCAATATTGGCTAGTCCTGTGCATGGCAGAGGAGCCACAGCTCAGGAAAACACCAACTCCTTGTTGATATATTAGATGAGAAGGAGACCGATACTTGTCTTCACGCTACCTTTAAACCTGGTTGATGGACCTGCAGCCTGGAGCTAGAATTTCATTTGGACATCAGACATAGTTTCAAGTCCTTGAGAGAGCACTTGGGTGATATCCTGCTAAAGACCACCATCTGTCTGTGGGTGTCTCCTGCTAATGTTTCAGTCATATTTGTTGAGACGAAAGACAGATCCGGGTTGAAATGAAATGCCACAGCCTTATCAAACCACAAGAAGGAGAACACAGCTTTTGCTTCGAACTGCTGGGAGGGTGCGCTCTGAAAACTTCCTTCTGCAGCTAAACTTTAATGGATTCTGCAATTTATTATTTTCTGTGCAAGAGGTTAAGGGGTGGAAAAATCTCATTTTTTGCACTGAGTGTAGCTGTCTTGAGTACCTGATTCAACTCCTTAATTTGTCCAAGGCTCATCCTCTTCCATCCCTTTGTTCCTCTTTGCATAGGCTTTGGCTCAGCCAGTGGCCATCTACCTCCACAGCCTTCTGCGCTCCCCTGTTCCTGTCCATACGATACCCAAACGTCACAAGAGAAAGGGCCAATGGGTAAAAGCCTTTCTTAGATCATTGCAAAGATCTCATGAATGAGGGTAACCAACAGAGTGCTGCTACTATGGAAGAGGTCAGCCCAAGATGAAGTGAATGGCAACCAAGTTTGGGGCTGTTTGTGGACTCTGGGACTACCTTTGACCACGAACTTTAAGTCCAGCCCTCCCAGTTTGAGATACTCATAGGAAGTATCTCCAGAGCTGTGGGCTAAAATGGAGCTTGTTCCTGGCCTTTGATCTGTAGCCCTCCTGCTCATCTTGGAGTGTTATCCCAGTGTGTGGCTTTGCCTGGAAGCCAACCTTTAACTGTTTAAAGCTGCAACACCAAAGCAAAGGCAAGTCCCATGATATTGTGTCACAGCAAGAAATCAGTTTACTGATGTGATCAGCGTGTCTTTGTGGTCTGGAGAGAGGCACAGATTAGAGCATCCATCCTTCCTGGTGGGAACTGTTGATGGGAACTGTGGGAACGTGTTGATGGCTTTCTAGTCAAAGCCACTGGAAGGGCAGTCCTTAAATTGTGGATAAACAAAAACAGTCGTTTCTGCTTCAAGCCTGAATCGCTGCATTTAAACCTGCAGATAAGTAAGTTTTGAACCATCCCATCAAGAGTCAGTTGCACTCTGGGTTTGTCTGTGTGATCGTGTGAGAGGAATCAGATGGTACAGGTATGGTCACGCAAAGGAGAAATAACTGGAAGAACATTTCAGAGGTTCCTCTCACATCTCCCTAACTCACTAGGGACACACACACTCATTCACCCTCCTGCAAATTAGGGAACTAATTAGTCTTAATGACCTGAGCAGCCACACCTGAGACCTCCAGCCCCACCCCTGGGCCCTGGAGCCCTATTTCAGTTCAGCTACAGGAGTTCTCACCTTCCTTTCAGCCCTTTCTCAGCCAGGGCTTCTGTTGAGCTGCACCTTGACCTCATGGGCTGACTTGATCTCAAAGTTCACCTTATTGCCATGAGCTTACCTGATGATTTCAACTCTTGGTTGAACCTGGCTGCCTTCTCCAGCCTTGCTCTACTCATCTTCCTCAGGTATGGTGGGATGGGCTCTGCTCTGCTGGCTGGGGTACCTCCTTGGCTCCCTGTCCTTGAGGGAGCTGCTGCTCCTTGCAGTGCCCTGATGGTGGGATGGTGCCCTGTGGTAGAGGTACACCTCTAGGAGCAGGGATGGGGAGGAGGACTTTGTGGCTGAGTCAGGGCATGGGGACTGTCTCTGTAGTGAGAATCACAGAATGGCAGGGACTTTGGAGATCATCTAGTCCCACTCCCTGGCAAAGCAGGTTCACCTAGAGCAGGTTGCAGAGAGATGCATCTAGGAAATGCTGGTGTCGAAAGCTCAGACATTGGCTCCTAAACTGTCCTCTGCACTGGTGTTATTTAAAAAAAAAATAAAATGCCTGCATTTCTGGTCCTACTGCTTAAATCTTGCTGCCAGCTTTGCTTTACCCTTTACCCTCCCTCTTTGGCTGGAGAGGTCTGGAGTCCTGGAGCACAGCTCTGGCGCCTTTCCAGGGGTGCTTTTCTACAGCAAATGTTTTCATTCTTGTCAGGCTCTGTAGGACTGAACTTCCTCATACCCTTTACCCTCTCCAGGCTGATGTCCCTTGTTTTTAACCCCTGGTGCCACCAGCGTAGCAATGGGCAGTAAAGAGAGCAAATGATGGTGCCAGTACCATCCTGCTCTCTACTCATTTCCTTTCTTAGGGGAAGAGATGGCGTAGAAGATAAATTTAGATGAGATGTGGGGAAGAAGCTCTTTGGTGTGAGGGTGGTGAGAACCTGGCCCAGGTTGCCCCGAGAAGCTGTGGCTGCCGTGTCCCTGGAGGGGTTCAAGGGCAGGTTGGAGGGGGCTTGGGGCAACCTGGTGTGGTGGGAGATGTCCTTGCCGAGGGCAGGGGGTAGAGCTGGGGGGCCTTTAAGGTCCTTTCCAGCCTAAACCATACCATAATTCTTTGACCCCACTCTACAAAACCTCTAGCAGTTCTAGGCTGGATCCCACCAAACTCTGCTGATGTTCTCCTTAGCAAAGAGCTAGGAAATAGTACTTGTTTGAGTCCTTGTGTCTCCCTGTGTGTATATGTTTGTTTCCAGCCACATCCCTTACCCCTGGTCAGGATGGGTAAGTAGAGGAACAGACTTGTTTAAGATGTGTGGAGTGCTGGGACCCTTCTTGCTGGAGCAGGGGAAGTCTCAGAAAGCATCTCTGTGCTGCAAAGCCAGATTGCTGCCGTTCCCACGAGTCCACACTGACCCCCCCACTTGATGTTTTCTTATTTTTCTTTTTTTTAATTTTTCACTCGTAACTCTCTTATCAGCTGGGGCTGAGCAAAGTCAAGCTGGCTGGGGATGACAGGGCGCTCTGGCTTCTGAGGCACAGGGAGTTTCATGATGGTCGTCAGAAGCGGAGAGGGATGCTTGCCAGCTTCTTCTCTTTGAAGGTTTTCTGTTATGTCCTAGTGTCAAGTCTGAGGGTGCGTGTGTATGTGACTTCCTGCCTTGTCATTTGATAAATGAGGACTTGCAATGAGCAGAAGCCTCTTGTAGCCTTCAGATGCCTTAGGAGAAGGCCCTGATGGCAAGTTCAGGGTAACTGTACCCCTTATGGGTGGAGGGAGGTGTTAAGGGAGCCCCAGAAACTGTGGACATCTCTATACTCCAAAGATGTTGCTGAAACTAGTGTGATGGGAGGATGTTGATCTTGACCTTGATGGAGCGAGGGCTTGTTTCTCTAGAAACCCCCTTGTTTTGTGTTGACTAGGATCGTGCAGCAAATGCTAGAAGGAAATTTAACTATGTCTCGGCCAAAGCCAGGGTACTCACAAACCCTCAGGATCCTCCAGAGACAGAGGGGAAGCATCTACCAGACACTGGAGTGGTGTTCAAGCCAACTTGGCCTTGGCCTTGTCAGTGAGATGCCAAGTGCTGAGAAGTTTCCAGCCTTTGCAGCTCTGTGGGGAGGGATGTAGTAAAGTGCTGGATAGGAGAACAGAATCCTCTCTGTGTTGTGTCTACTGGGGTTTTTCTGTTGGAGTCTTCTGAAGATTTGGGTTAACATGGATTTTCTGGGGGGGTTTTTTGACTTTTAAAAATGTGTTCCAAATCAGGTTTGGTCTGTGTCAGGCTTGGCTGGGTGGTGGGTGGCAGCCAACCAAACAAAAACACAAGACATTTAAAAAAACAAAACAAAAACACAAAAAAAAACCCCAGACCAAAACAAAAAAAAACCCAAAACCCCAGCCCAATTATAATGATGGTAGTTATATCCTATCAATTAAATAAGCAGCAGGGTTATTTATTTTGGTCTTTTTTCCCCTCCCTGGGTAAGCGGAGGGGAATATTCCAGCTAATTTTGGGCATGATCACTTCAGGATAAAACCCACCCATAAGGCTGGTTGGTCCTAATGTATTCAGAAAGGACCCCAGACCATCTTTTCTGGGTCCCCCCAGAAGTTTACTCCCTTGTTGGGTTTGACTTTGAGATGAGCAGAGCTGAAGAGACTGGTGAAATGTCATCTGCCAGATGACAGCACATTTTATCAAAGTGATTTTAAAAAAAAAAAAAAGTGGCTGGAAATGAGCTTTCTGGGTCCTCTTGGTAAAGCAGTACCAAAGAATCTGGGGAGATCACCAGATCCTCCTGTGATCTTGCTGGCATGGGAACTGGAGGCTGGTTCCGTGGCAACTTCTGCCCAGTCTCTCCCACCTTCCGTTCCCTCCCTCTGTTTAAGGAGCTTCTGAGAAAAGTTTGGACAAATAGGTTATTGCTCCTGAAATAATTGCAGATAATTATATGAAGATTAATGGCCTCTTCTTGAAGAGCCACCAAGTCTTCAAGTGCTGTTGACCTTTCCAGGAAATGGGAAGGAGGAAACGTGGCAAGAGAGGGATTGGGTAAACAATATGTAATTTAGACGCTTTAAAATTACGGGGAGAGCCAGAGTGATGTGATTCCCCACGTTCAACCCCCCCTCGCTGCAGTTTGCAGACAAACAGTGGTGGTTGGCTGTTTACCAGCAGTAAACTCAGGAAGGGTAAAGTGCAAAATGCCTCACAGCCTGTGGAAAAAAATGTATTGGCAACAAGAAAAAGCAAACAGAAATGCGTATCACCTCCCCTAAAATCTGATAGAGGACTCTCCCTTCCTATAGCCTGGGCTTTGGCTATCCATGGGGAAAGTGAGTAAAAGCCAAGGATGTGGTGAGGAACTCAAGGTTGTCTTTGCTCAGGCTTTGCTGGTAACTGATAATTTTTGATAACTTGGTAGCCAGATAAGGCATGAGCCATGAATAACCAGAATTTAATGTAGGTGGTGGCTAATTTACAACTGGCCTTTTCCAGTTTGTGCTGGCTTCAAACTCAACCTTTGAAACTGCTGGAAGAAAAGCAGGTTGATGAATGCCATCAAAGATACTGAGAAATCTCTGCCCCTGGAAGTCCCCGCTGCCCAAAGAGGACCTGACCCTTTCATTAAGAGGTCTACAGTGAAATGGAGGAGGCTTTGTGTTAATACCAGATGAGTCCTCTTGCTCTGGCAATTATGGAGCCACCCCATAGTGGATCAGATTAGGGTTGGAAGATGCACTCAGGGCCTTGTGAGGGGATGGTGCCACTGGGATGTCTCTAGATGATGACGAGAGCCTTGAAGTTCGGCAGCTCCACACCACAGTGTGGGACAACCTTCTTTGGGCCAGGCACTGGGTTCTTAAAATTAGTGTCCCCAAAGCAGTTTGAGAAAGAAGTTGTCACAAACCTTCTTGCTTCCATTATTAATTACCTTTTAATACCTCCTATTAATTCCTGTGCTGCTGCAAGGCAATCCTGAAAGAAGGGGGGGGGAATATGGAGTGCATGTGCACAAAGCTTTATGAATTCACTGTCAGTTACAAAAAAACCCAAACACTCATCCACAGAAGTAAAGATCCCATTTAAATGCCCAAAGGTTGTCTTCATGTCAAGAGCAGTCCTCAGTTCCATTCCTGGACTTAATGCCACTAGCCTCCAAGTCCCTTTGGTAGCCCTGGTAGCTCTCCTAAATGTCCCACCCGTTAGGTTTAGGAGTACCTATTCCAACCCAAGTGGCCAACGTGTCCTTGCTGGCTTCATGCTGGAGGGGATGTGCTGAGTGAGGACAACGTGAAAGTCCAGGGTGAGTCAAGTGACATGAGCCTTTGGAGGGGGCTCACAGAAGGTTTTCATCCTGCTGGAGTGGAGCCGGAATAATACTAATGGGGGAAGGAAAAAAAAAAAATTGCAAAAAAAGGAGAGTTGCCTTATAAATCAGGGATGGCCTGGAGACAAACCCCAGTCACGCGTGTTAGGACTGACTGGTTTCATGTGAGGCTTCTCAATAGTGTCTGTGTGTGGAGGAGACACTGGCCCTCTGTGAGGACTGCATGTCCCAGGAGAGCTGCTGGGTCACAAGCAGCGCATGTGACTGGAGACCATTACCCCAGTACGAGGCCCCCACCATGGCCAATCCATCTTGATGGTGGAGTTATGGACAGTGTGTGTCAGGGCATCCTGTCTCAGGAAGCCTCTCCCAGCTCCCCTTATCAGGAGAATTGGAGAAGGAAAGGAAATTTTTTTTTTTTGATGGCTTCATGTTAAAAATGCTCCCAGTGTCCCAAATCCTGCAGCCAGGTGCTTCTTCCCCATCCTGTGGTTTGGAACTCCTAAGGTGTCATCCCAGTCATGGAGGTGGTGTCAACACTGGCGGAGTAATCTCTTGTGGGTGGTGGAGGTGTCGGAGCTTTCATATCTTGACTCCCTGTGAGGTCTCTGCAATTCACGTGCATCCCATAGATTTATTTGCCATTGACACTACCTATTTTTAGGTAACTGAGTTAAGATTCTAATGCTGATTGCTAATTAACGGGGGCTCTGTATCCACTGGCACCAAATTGCCCTGTGGACACCCCACAGACTCTTGGAGGCTGATTGACCAACAGTTTGGGGTGTGTGGAATCGGGTGGTGGGAAACACCTTCCTCCCAACAGCCCACCTCCCCTCCAGCTCTAGGGGATGCGGAGCCCCCTCATTGGTGGTGAGTCCCCCAGCACTTCCCCCTTGAGAAGGGGCAAAGAAGAATAGAGTAACAATTTGAAATAAACCCCTGGAACCTAACTCGCCCCACTAGGCTCTGACGGGACAGTGGGTGCTGCTCAAAGGGTAAGCTGGGTCCTGCCTGTTTATTTTAAGCTGAAAGCCAAAATCAACACGCTAGTTACTTGAAAGAAAAGTTTATTTCTGTGTTCTGCTAATTAACAGCCTGCGAGAGGCACCCAGAACCTATCTCTGGGGCCCGAGTGTTGCAAAAACACGGAAAGGTTAATTGAAGGCAATGGGAAAACAAGAATCCCAGCTTTAACCTTCTAGGTCTGCCCTTGTTATGCTGACAGCATGGTGCAGGCAGATTTAATGACTCCTCATTACCCTGCTACCTAATTAACCTTCTGCCCCGAAACTCGGAGAGTCTAAGGAAGAACCTCCCTGCCCAGGAACCCCTTCTGCCAGCAGCCCCCAGGGTTAAAGGAGACATCTCTGGCATCGCCAGGCTCGAGTCCCTGTGTGGCTTCCAAATGATTCCCATTAATCAGAGAAGAAGGGCAGTGACTGGTGTGTGTCTCTCTTTGGGGTGGCTTGGTGGCAGCTAGACAGGTGGCCATTGTGTGCCCATTGTCCCCCCATGCTGAGATGGGAGCAGTATGGCTCCCAGGGAGAGAGCTGCCACCAAGTTGCCCCTGGAACAGGCAGAAAAACCTGTGATTTGGCATGGTGAGGGAGCTGGTGCCAGGAGTGAGGGACAGAGAGATGGGCTTGGGAGGGCAGAGACCTGGAGAGCTGCCCCTATGGCCATGGGGGAAGGAGTGGAGGCAGGGTCTGCTCTTCCTGGCCATGCCCCTCTCCGCTGGCAGCGGGAGCAGCTTTCACTCCAGACTGGTTATCCAAGCAAAAATGTTACCTGTGGTTTTTGCTGGATCTGCTTTTTCCTCCCTTCTTGCCTCAAACGTTGCTTCCAGGTGAAGTCAAGGACTGTCTCCTTGGTTTCCCTTCCTTGACACTGCTTCTGGGCATTGGGTTTGGTGGCATCAGTTTGTCAGGTGCTCATGCCTTTGAGGATCAAACCTATAGCCACAACCATTTTGGGTGTAATTAAGCTAATTTGTGTGCTCTGTAAAATGAATCACAGCTTGTCAGATGCTAGCAGGGTATTGGTTGTACCCACAAATAGCAGCCAATCTGCAATCAGAAATTCCTAGGGCACTTTTGGCTTTTGTTACAGGAATTATAGGGTTTTTTTCTTGCTATTCCAGCCTCGGATAAGTCAATGAGTCCTTCAGAGCATATGACACCATGACCATAGTCTCAAGCAGGAAAGTTGAACACCTTAGTTCACATTAGCTCTCTGTCTAGGGGCATCTAGACAACAATGGAAGCTTTGGGGCAAAATATGGACAGGGGAGAGAGAATGAACTGGAGCAGAAGGATTTCAGAGGGCCACAGCCACGCCATGGGAGAGAAATGCAGAAGCCAAAACTGAAGTGAGATAATGTCACCCTAAGCCCTCCTCAAAAGTGCAATGGTCTGCAAGGCTTATCTTGGTTTTGTTGGCAGTACATGGGTCTCCTCTTTTGATGTGTCAATGAACCACAGAGAAGAAAGGACTTTCTGGAATTCATTCTCCAGAACATTTGCCCAGAGTTTGACTTCTTTCCAAGCTGCCAATTTGGTCATATCCTGCCTGTCCGTATGGAGAGATATGGGGTCGTTGCCACGGACTGACCCAGCCTGATGTAACTCCCAGTCTCTCTATGGTATGTTCTTGTGTGTTGTACTGGGACAGAGCCCGTGCATGAGGAGGGTGGTGGAACAACTCCTTCTGCCTTTCTTCTCTCTCCCTTCCTGGAAATTGATATTGTTGCTACCAAACAATGAGAAAAAGACTCTTGGGGACAACCGCCTGGGGTTGAGGGGTGGTGGCAACAGCAACAACCTAAAGGGGTTCCTGGCATGCTGCCCTGAATGAGAGCTAGTGGGGTCCCAGCACCACGTACTCCCTGCGTCATTCCCACATACTCTGGTGGCAGGAGAGGAGGAGGATGCAGGACAGAAAGGTTTTGGGTGATGCTTTCTTGGTGTCTTGACATGGCTCAGCTGTCTTTCATGGCCAGTCAGCTATGCGTGCTTGACCTTCCCCCTTGTGCTTGTATCTCTCTAACTTATGGATGCGATACTGTGTCCACCTGATGGTTGGAGGCTGCTGGTAAGGACTTACTGGTGGAACACCATGCTGGGACTGAAACTCTTTGTCCGTGGCTCCTCTTAAAGCTGATCTGCAAGAGCTAACCCTGGCTTATGGGACCACTCAAAAGCTGCTTGACCATCCTGCAAAACCAGAGTGTGTGTTAGCCCAGCAAGGAGGCTGCAGGAGGTTCTAACAGCCATCTGGCATTGTCCTTCAGGGAGGTGGGTGTAGGTTCCATCCGAAATGTGCTGAGCAATCATTTATCCACAGGGATAATATCCACAGTATGCAACTTGTGTCCATTTTTCCCCTCTGTTAGGGACTTCTTTAGGTCCCTTACTCTGTGGGCAAGGCAGCCTGGAGTCTTCTACACCAGCCTGTGGCTGCTGCTCCAAAGTGACAGAGCTGCTTGGTTCTGGCATAGTGTCCCCTGTGTGGGCATGGTGAGAAGTTGAGATTGGTTCCTGGTGTTGTCTGGGCAGCTGCACCACCTTGGGCACCTCTGCTGAAGGGCCATCAAGGAGCTGGCAAAGACCCCTTGTACCAATGTCCTTGGCAGGACAGTGAGGCCAGAACATAGGCCTGGAGATGGTCCCTTCTAGACCCAGCCTGCAGCTGAAGGACAGGTCTGGAGGGTGTGGAGTGGCTGATGGGGTCCCTGAGGGACCGGCTGCTGTGCCAGGACTACCAAGAGCTAAGCCAACGTGGAACACGTGGGAAGAGTCCTCCTCTCCGTTTCCCATGAAGCTGGAAGAGCTGCTCTGTGATTGCCGTGGTGGGAACTGGAGTGACGGCCGTGCAAGGAGCCCTTCCCACCCCCTTAGGAAGTGGGATGCTGTTGCTGGAGCTATTTTGAGACAAATGCTGCTTGTTTTGGCCCTGATTTGACTGCTTTGGTCATCACCTCGCTCAGGTAGTTATTTTTGGTCTTGCCAAGAATTGACTTCCTGAAGGGAAAAATTATGTAGGAGGACTTTGTGTTCCTGAGCCCCCCAAAAGCTTGCTGAGTGCTCCTTCTTTTCTCAGGGGCAGTGGTGACCAACAGCAGGAGGTAGAGAGGTAATGTCCTTGCTCCAGGAGGCATTGGGGCAGCAGGAGGGCAATCTCACTTGTGGTGACAACAGCAGGTCCCCGTGGGGTGGCCCTGCCTCTGGTGTCCAGCTCCTGGGCTTTCCTGCTCTCCAGCCTCGGGGCAAGGGGCTGGTGTTGGCCAGAAGATGGTGCTGGTTGGAAAGTGATTAAAGACCTTGCTCCACTCCGTTTCTGCTGGTAGAGGAGAGTTCAGATATTTATTTCTTTCCCCCCCACACTCCTCCTTCCTATAAGAAACACAGTAAAAATAACTCGGCATGTTTAATGGTCCCCGATCTACCAAGCGGGGCCCACAGAGTTATTTATTACATCCAGCAGGTTATGAGAGATAAACTGCAGTAACACGAAACCTGAGGCCAGGGCTGCTTCTGGGCAGAGGATTCTCTGGGCAACTAATGGAAGCATAACCCTGATTGATAATGGTTTTAGGCTTATTTATTTTTCCCCAGGATCCTCCTTTGTAACAGTCTCCTGAATGGCTGGGCTGGGCCAGGCTGCTCCATAGTGTGGTAACTCTGGGGATTCCCCCCAAAAGTAGGCAAAAGAATCATGGAATGGTTTGGGTTGGAGCAGACCTTAAAGCCACCCCCTGCCCTGGGCAGGGACACCTCCCACCACACCAGGTGGCTCCAAGCCCCCTCCAACCTGCCCTTGAACCCCTCCAGGGATGGGCAGCCACAGCTTCTCTGGCCAACCTGGGCCAGGCTCTCACCACCCTCACAGGGAAGAATTTCTTCCTCAGATCTCATCTCCATCTCCCCTCTTTCAGCATCAAACCCATCCCCATCCCCTCTGTGATTAAGAGTCCCTCCCCATCTCTCCTGGAGTTCCTTCAGGGACTGGAAGGGGCTCTAAGGTCTCCCCGGAGCCTTCTCTTCTCCAGACTGAACCCCCCAACTCTCTCAGCCTGTCCTCCCAGCATCTCCATGGCCTCCTCTGGCCTTGCTCCAATAGGTCCATGTCCTTCCCGTGCTGAGGGCTCCAGAGCTGGATGCAGTGAGCTGGATCCCTCCAAAGATGCCGCTCATCAGCAGTGCAGGCTCCTTGTCTCCTCCCATCCATGCACCTGCAGGGGGTCTCCAGGGGCCAGAGGTGGTTCTCTGAAAGCTGCTTGGGATGAAAGCAACGCCCTTCCCTGCACTTCTCCACCAAGTCGCCCTTGGGGATTGTGGACAGGACAGGTTTCTTGCCATCAAAATCCTTGCAAGATCCCAGCAGCTCCATCTCCGTCCCAGAAACGTGTGGCTCTATCCCACCCCAGCCTGCCAGGGGGTTTGTGAATATCTAGCGGCCCCTACCCAACGCAGAGCTCACTGCGTGTCCGGAGCTGTCTTTGCAGGAGCCAATTGCCCTGCTGGGCTCCATCATCCCACTCCTCCAAGCTGGGAGGATGTTAAGGATCAGGCTCGAGCAGAACCCGGGAGCGAAGGAGCTTGTGGGGGTGATGGTGGATCAGGGAACAAACTGCTTCTTCCTCCTGGTGGGTGCAGAAGCTTCTCCCTTTCCCCGAGGGAGAAGGAGGCAGCTGAAGGGACCGAAGCCCCCGGTGTCCCCCCTTGCCCTGGGGGGCACATCTCTGGGGCTCTGAGCTGCTTGAGGGCCTTGGGGAGGAGGAGGTGAGGAGCCAAATTGGGTTTATATTCCCTGGACATTCCAGAACTCCCATTAACAGAAGAAAAAAGGGCTTCTGGGAAGAAGCCTATCCTTTGGGACTCTGCCCTTTGGATGGTGGGGCCCACCCCCAGACCCACAGGGAAAAGGTTAAGGGGGTCTGGCCCTTGTGAGAGGGGAAGAAGCCTGGAATTTATTCTGAGCTCATCAGAGAATTAAATCATTATCCTCCAGGATGATGAGTTATGGTTATGACTCTCAGAAGCCCACAGCACACGCCAGGTGAGTGGGTGGGAGCTGACCCCAAGTGCTGTGCCACGTTGGGGGGAGTTGGTGGAGAGGAGATTGTCCCTACATGTGTCCTGGGAGCAGGGGCTCCTACAGGACCATTGTCCCTTCTGGAGGGTGGGGGGGGGATACTCAGTTTGGACATCCTTTCAACTGCAAACTGTCTCCACTGGGATCCCCGGGCCTATTATAGACTGATTAAATATTAAAACAATTCATTTTGTACTTAAACTGTTCCGAAGGCTCCTGCTGACGATGACTTTGAAGTCTGCGGTGAAAGGGTTTGCTCTCGTTTTCTCCTCTTCCCCCCCAACAAGCTCCCCATCCCCACCTTTCCCTGGGCAGGAAGGGGAGGGTAAGCCCTGGCCAGGTCTGGTTCTCCCAGCACCAGGGTCTTGTTTGAGATGGTGAAGGGTGTTTTGCTCTATGTGTGGGAGCTCGTTTGGTGTCTGGTGCTGCTGGAGCAGGAGGAAAGTCGTGGTTGCTGGTGGCAGGGACCAGGAAAGCCTTTGGTGGGAGCAAATTGTGTGCCCTGAGTGTGGATGCAAAGAGGAAAAGGGGGTGGGATGGCAGCAGAGCTGCGTTTCCCCTTCTCTGTGGGGACAGCAGGTCCTTGCCCTGGTGCTGCTGGTGTCCCCAAGAGCCCCCAGGAGCTGAGGGACATGCTGCAGAGGCAGCTTGATTTCATGGCAGGGAGGTCCATGTTGGCTGTCCTGTAGGCTGGCAGTTGGATGTTGGTGCGTGGAGGTGAAACCACCCTATGCATCATTTGACATCTTCAGAACCTGAGCCTGCAGCACCCTAGATGTGGGTGGCAAAGCCTCTTTTGCCCTTGGGGACCACATGGTGTCCTGCACCCTGGGTTTGTGGGGTGCTGTGGGAGATAGCGTGGGTGCTGCGTGGAGCAACACCATCCTGAGAGGTGCACAGCAAGGGAGATGGAGATGCAGCCTGGGAGGGCAGGACAGTACATTGTGAGCCTCTTCCACTAGGTTCTTCTCACCCCAGATACCTGGTTCTGCATGGAAGGAGCATGGAGACATGTGAGAGACACCCATCCCTCAGGGGTGTCCGTGGCAGTCCCTTCAAATCATGAACTTGACAGGTTTGGGTGAGCTCGGGGATTGTCCATCTCTGCCTTGAGCTTTGTCCACAGCCAGCCTGGCCTGTGGACATTTCTCCTCCCTGTCCACTGTGGGGTTTCTGTGGACTCTGCCACCCTGGGCATGACCTGGAGAAAGCAAGAGGAGCTGGATCCAAGCCTGGGTCCTGGCGTCTCGGACAACCACACACCCCAGGGTAGCAGGATGGGGAGGACAACTCCTGGGAGATAAGGGCTTGCTCGTGGTCTGATGGGGGCCAGGACCAGGGCAGGATCCCCACCCCTGGAACGATGCTTGAGCACCTGGGAGGTCTCAGGGTTTAAATTTCAAGATGCTCCCTCCTGGTTTGTCCACCTGGTCCCAGCTCAGGACCCAGACCTGGACCTGGGCCTCCTCTGCTCACTGCAGATGAAGGAAAAGGTGAGTGGCGAATATTTTGTCTTCCCAGCTGGATCCGGCTTCCTTCCCCCTTTCTTCCCCCCCCTCCCCTTTCTCCAGCCCCATCTTTTACATCTGTTGTATGTGAAATCCAGCAAACTCTCAGCAGAGCTCATTACTCACGGCCCATTGCTCTGAAGAGGGCCGAAAGGTCCTGCACGTAATGATTTGGAGGTGATTTGTATTTAAGATGCTTGGCTTTCAGATGCTGGGGTGGGGGGGGCAGGGAGGGGAAATTAAATAATTGAAAGCTGATGGGGAGGGGAAGGAGAGAGCCCTGGATGGAGGGAGAGGACAAGAGTTTCTTGTGATCCTGAAGTGTTTCTGCTCAACCTGTGTCAGCAGCACAGATACAGACTTGATGGCTCGGGGAAAATCTTCCTTGTGCCCAGGCAGGAGCCCAGCCTGCCCCGGGGGGGGGGCTGAGGTGGACATCCCAAGAGCCATCTCCAGGGATAGCTGAGGCTTAGCACAGTGAAGAAACAAGGGCAGAAGGTCTGGCCCAGGTGGGCCAGGGGATTCTCTGCCCTCTGGCCCTCGTGTCTTGGTGGGATGCAGTTGCCTTGGCCACCCCAGGCTCCCCCCCCCCCCCCTCTTNNCCCTTTCTCTGCCCTTCCCCCCCCCCCCCTTACTGCCTCCCCCAGCTCTGTTGCTGGCATGTTTTAAGCAATAAAACTAATTTTCCAGGAGATTATTGCTGGCAGCACCGTGTGGCTGGTAAACTCCCTGCAGTGGCCATCAGCAGAGGGGTGAGCGAGGCTGGAGATCACAGTGCTGTTCCTCTCTCATACACCAAAGCTCCTTTCAGCCTCTTTCCTTTTCTTTTCTTTTTTTTTAACCAAATTTAAAAAAAAATAAATCTACCAAATCTGTTTCTGCCTAAAAACCTAAAAACAACTGCACACTGCAGGTTTGTGGCAGAACCCAAGCTTCCTGGTCATTGCTCATGCTCCTCCTCTCCTATTGGGGTGCTAGACCCCGGGTCTGCCCCCCCCCCAGTGATGCTGGGTGTCACCAGGGTTTGGCTTCTGG
Organism: Scolopax mira; assembly: GCA_004320125.1. Taxonomy (NCBI): domain Eukaryota; kingdom Metazoa; phylum Chordata; class Aves; order Charadriiformes; family Scolopacidae; genus Scolopax; species Scolopax mira. Next base: position 136,177 of record BJBW01004699.1, on the reverse strand, counting down.
AAACCAATGCACAGAGTCCCTTCTGCACTTGAACTTGGAGCTTCTTTTCCAAAGCCAGCTTTTAACCTTGACCCAAACTCCTGCCTCCCCCTGCTGCAAATGGGGGGGGAAATGACCCTATTCCCCAGCCCCCGGCAAACCCTCAGATACCGATATCCTTCTCTGTGCCCTAATGAGCATCCAGCAGCTCCAGGGTCCCCGGAGGTGGGCAGATGGCCCATTAGACCAGCATTAGGGCTGGGGAGGCCACTTTCCTTCAGGCTGGTCAGCCCGAGATCTAAGAATCAGGTCAGATTAGGCTGCCTGATCCGGAGCTAACGAGTCGGGCGACGGCCAGGGGAAGGAAAGCCAAAAATCAATAGCCTGGGAAGATCGGATGCTTTTCCACGTGCCGTTTGTGTATTTGCTGGCTCTGTGCAGGTTTGTGTATTTGCTGGCTCTGTGCAGGTTTGTGTATTTACCTGCTCTGTGCAGAGAGCAGGGAAGTTTTAGGAGCCTCCCCTGAACTCTGGTGTTTAACCTGTGTGTTTTCTCTCCCCCAGGCCAGTTTTCTCACCCGTGGGGCAGGTGTGTGCGTCCTCCCAGAGCATCACATTTTCTCCCCAGAAGGCACGCTGTGGAGGTATGTGCCTGGCTCTCATAGGTAGCTCTATAGAAAATCAGTTTTTCTTTAATCAAGTCCCAACTTGAACAGGAACCCAAATTTGTTGGCTGTCCAAAATTTCCTTTTATGTTAAAATGACTGGGAAGGCAAAGGGCTGGGGAAGGTGATAATGCCTTAATGTTGAAGGTGCTGGTATTCAGCCCCAGCACCAGAATACCTTTCCTTGAAGGCTCTTGGGAAACTCCTTTCCTATTGATTTTTTTTTTTTTTTTTTTTTTTTTGGGCGTGGGGGGGTGAGGGCAAACAGCACTTTTGTTCTCCCTGCCCCCAGCCCTGCTCTCAAGCCTGTCTGGAGCCGGCTCTGCAGCTGGTGCCCTCTGCTCTGCCGGGGACTCGCAGCCGCTCCTCCTCGGCAGGAGGCGTCTGTCCGTCCATCCCTCCCTCCTTCGCCGTGCCCGGCAGCCGGAGCAGATGGCTGGGGCCGGGGGTAGCTGCCCACCCCTGCCAGCTCCTTCTCTTCAGGAGCTGTGATTTAAAAGCGCTCAAGCGATGCCGGGAGAGTGGTGGCTGCTGCTGCTGCTGCTCCCCATGATCTGCTGAGCTCCCTCGGGGAAATGACACGGTGGGATGTAGGTGTAGCATCTTCTCCTGTGGGGCTCCCGGCTAGGATGGCCCTCTGGGGGTTTGTTGGGGATGCTGGAGCCTTCTCCTGAGGACTGGCAGGTCGGGAGGTGGTACCTCTCTCTTGGAGAGAGGTGGGTTCCTGGCTCCAGGCTCTAGTGCAGAGGCACGGGGAGGTCACACAGCTCGGGGCTGATTATTGGTAACCCTGCAGTTGTCACGTTGAGAAAGTGCTGGAGAACAGGAAGGGCATCAGAGGAAAGCTCTGGATGCTGGATTGCAGGCTGGAGACAGCCGGCAGGTCACTGGTGACAGCACTGGGGAGACTGGGGATGTGCCCATAACCAGTGCAGGCTCAGAGCTTACTTAAAATCTACTATCTGTCCCCAGGAGCCTCCTTGTCTCTTCTCAAAGCCTCTTCTGGACAGGGCAGGAGCTATTCCCTGGTCCAGAAGCACGGGACACCCAATGTCTGCTCTTCTCAGTTCCCCGTGCCAGCCCCCAGGCAGAGTAAGTAGCCTGTCCCCTTCCCTGCCATGTCCCTGCTGTGTGTTCCCACAAATGTCTCCCCAAGCCTGCTACAGGGCATGGCTATGCACAGAGGAGTAAAATAAAAGTGTGGATTTAGAGGCAATCCTTTTCTTGATGTTTTTGTTGCTTCCAGCGACAGAGTTTAGGGTGTCCCATGCCACCCAGTTTGCTTGGAACATTTGTCTCTGCCCCAGATGTCCATGTCCTCTCTCTGCCTGTGACTTCTTCACACCCTGTGACAGTGTTTCCCACCTGGCACGCTGGTGGTGGAGGAAAGCATGGCTTTAATTTAATTAAATCACCCCCTTTCATCCCCAGATCAGCTTCTTGAGGCTGAATTGGATGGTGAGCCCCGATCTCATCCTGGGGATTTAGGGTTTAAATCAGATAGAGAGAGGGAGACAAACTATGGACACACACCTGGAAGGTGAGGTGGGTGGCTCTCACATCTTCCCTGTTAATGTTTATTGCTCTAAACTTCTTAGAAAATTTATTAGGTTCCATATAAAAGAAAATTATTATAATAAAGACAAAATGAAGGCATAGGGGATGTACAAAGCCTTGCATCAGTAGAAATATTTTCCTGGGAAACAAAATCAATGGTAAACTGTATATTGCAGAGCTACACAAGAACAGCTGGAACCAGCCCTAAATATTTATTATTAATACCAAAGCTGTTTATTTTTTTACTTATTAAATAGGTCATATATCTTATCTAATAAAACCTCTGTGTATGGTGCTGGCTCTGCTGGGCTGGAGGAAGATTTTGCTTTTGAGGTCTGGATGGAGAGTGAAAACAGGGGAGTTCCTGCTTGGACTGGGCAAACTGCGTTACTCAAACATTACAGTTTTGGGTGAGATTTGCACCCAAGTGCAAATGGAAGAGTCTCCTTTGTGGATAACTCTGTGGCCTTTTCTGGCATCTCCCAGGACGTGGTCTAGAAACATGGTCAGGAGGTGTGCTCAGAGCAGGGGGTGCAGGTTCAGCTCCCAGCCCATCCAGGCATTCACCATGTCAAGATGGATCAACCACTTAACCTAAACTGGGCTTCAGTCTAGAAATGGGATTGCACCAACCAGCCCTTGGGGATCCTAGAAGTGACTGGGAGGCACAAGGTGACAGCAAATGCTCTTTTCCCCCTTCAGAGACATCATTAAGCAAATATCTACAAAGCTTCCTGAGCTTCAGAGGCTGAAATCTTGAAATTAGCTGGATGCTTAAGTGCATCAGGACCTAATTGCTGCCAAGTCCAGGTGTCGGGGGGAAACAAGTGTTGTACAAAGCCCCCTGCATTTTAAAATCCCCATCCAATGGCATTAACTCCACATCAATCTACTCAGGCCCTCTAGGAGCTAAGAAAAGCTGGGTATCCTCATTGAATTTCCTTCCAAATGCAGTGAAGTCCCTATTTCTAACCTCACAGCAACGTGAAGTAACACAACAGGCTCCAAAACCCACTCTCTTCCCGTCCCTGCCTACATCCAACTCTTCATGTTTCATGAAGAACCCTTGAGGGGTTGCATGAGGATGAGGGGAAACCTTCAGTTCTGTTTACAGATGAGAGATAGTCCCCCTGGGGTGTCCTTTTGCTTTGAGGACCCAGGCCAGGGACCACTCCCACGGGCAGGTTCAACCATTCCCAGTGGTTGAACGGTTCCCATTCAACTCATATGAAGAGCAAACATGGGTGAGACCACAAACAGAGTCATAGAATGCTTTGGGTTGGAAGGGACCTTAAAGATCATGGAGTTCTATGGGACCAACCCCTTGCTGGGTTTGTTTGGGATGGAGCTAGTCTTTTCTCGTGGTGGCCAGGGACAAGACAAGAGATAACAGGCACAAATTTGAACATAAGAAGTTCCATCTAAACATGAAGGGAACTTATTTACTTTGAGGATGGCAGGACCCTGGAAAAGGCTGCCCAGGGAGGTGGTGGAGTCTCCTTCTCTGGAGACATTCAAACCCCACCTGGACATGTTCCTGTGGGACCTGCTTTGGCAGGGGGTTGGACTAGATGATCTCCAGAGGTCCCTTCCAACCCCATATCATTCTGTGACTCTGGAAGCACAGGTATGTTCTGAAAGTCAAAGTATCTAATTTTTAGCACCGGGTATTGCATCCTTTGAGTGTTTCTGCTGAAATTTCCTGAAGGCTGTCAGACCCTCCCCGCGGATACCTGTGTACCTCCATGAGGCAAAAAGCTCTTCTCCCACCCTGCTGTGGTGGCCGTGAAGGCACTGGTCTCTTGGCTTTGGCAAACGAGTGTGTAAATTCACCGTGGCGTTTGGCGGCACCGGGGCCGGGCTCCTTCCCGAGTGCCAATCACTGCCTATTTACCTCGGCCACGGTGCCCCACCAAACATTAACATTTAAAACAAAATAGTCAGCCCCATCAGGAGCCTCCCTGCGAGGGACGGCACCACATCGCAAACATCGTGTAAGTAATTTGTTCAACATCGGTGATAATAAGCTACACAGAGCAATAAGAACATAAACGCAGGCAGGGCTTTGTGTGAGCGTGCGTGTGTATTTTTTTTCTCCCTTTTTTTTTTTTAGGTTTTTTTTCTCATTTTTTTTCCTCTAAAGGAACCTCTGAGGGGGAAAAAAAAAAAAAAGAAAAAAAAGACATGAATGATTCATAGATGCAAGGGGGGGAAAAGACGGAGAGAGGGAGAGGGAGAGAAAGAGAGAGAGGGAGATTAAGAGAGAGGAGCTTCAAAGTGACTGGAGCCGATTTGAAGTCCTGAGCGTTCCTGTGCTGGGTAGACCAGCAATTCACCAGAGAGGCCCCGTCAAGCTCCCCCCACCCTCTGCCCCGGCCTCATCCCTGCCTCCTCCTCCTCCTCCTCGCCTGCAAACACAGCCTCCCAATCACAAGTTCAAAGTTCACCATCATCTAATGATGTGAAGGCCTCCCAGACCCTCTGTGAGTGGCATCTGTTTGTAGGCACGGCCCTTCCCTGGGGCCTTTTCCTGGCTTAAAATTAAAAAAACAAAATAAAAAAAATTTAAAATTAGAGAGAAGGAGGAGTGGAATGAGATGCAGGGCTCTTTTTTTTTTTTCCTTTTTTTTTTTTTTAATAAAAAAAATAGTATAAAAAAATGCACTTGTAGTGAAGTGCCTTTGATTCTGAATATTAAAAAAGCCCATTAGATTTAAATGTAATGAGAATTTTAAGGCTACTGCCTTGATTTGTATTCACTGGCTACTGCCGGCGTGCTTTGGGAGCGGGAAGGGGAAAATGCTGCTGGTGGCTGGAGGGAAGCTGTCGCCCTTGGTGGGGAGCCACAGGCCCGGGAGCAGGAAGGGGCACGGAGGGACAGATTTTGGGCCCTCTCCATCTCGTGATGCCAGGAATGGGGATCTCCTGGAGGTGTTTTTACGATGGCAGCACCAGAGGTGTCACCCATGGCATGGCTAAAACTCACTGTCCTCTTGCAGAGAAATGCAAGCATTTTGAAATTTGGTTTTTGCTGTGCTCGGAGAGGGGAGTTCCTTGAAATGATTTATTTCTTTTTAATTTTGCTTAAAGAGCCGTTAAAACTTTGCTCTTTTGTGGGTTAACGTGGTAATTGAACTGAATTCGTGTGCTAGCGTGACGAATCCGCAGGAGGGAGGAGTGATGCCTGGAACAGGTCCTGTAAGACCCGTTATTGGTTACGTGTCACAATATAAATGCCACAATAATGAATGGCTAATACTCTAATTAGTATTACATGCTCACTTTATTTTATTAATCAAAGGCAGTAACGTTCACTGGCCTAATGAAACAGACTGATGTTTTAATACTTCTGAAAGAGAGAAAGAGATGAGGGCTCAGTACTAATTAGAGTAGCAGTTGATTTTAGGATAAAAAAAACCCAACAAAACTCTGAAATTATTGCCTGGCTAAAATGAGGACATGCTGCAAATGGTCCAATAATTTGCAAAATTAAAAGAACGGAGAATAAAATCAGAAGAAATGATAGAGCTGGCCATCCTGTCATACTATAACATGTCATGGCACGTCCTTAGTGGTAACAGTAACGAGGAATGTGCCACTCCAACGGAAGCATAACGAAATGATACTGAACAAATAATGCTGTCAGGGATTATTCTAAACCCAGTGGAAAGCAAAATCACAAAAATAAAAAAAAAAACAAAGTTTTGACTTATGGTTGTTTTGTTGCTTTTTTTTTTTTTTTTTTAAGAAGGAAAAAGCTTCGTGCTGAGGTTTCTGAGGAGCCCAGATCCCAGAGAGCCAAATAGATACTGAAACCTTTAATGAATAGCTGCAGTGTGGGCAACGATGAACTCTTTGGAGACCTCCATGGGAGCAAGAAGCACTGACTGGACACCAAAGGGAGGTGACACAAAGCGAGGAAAGATTTGTGCAGGAGTTTCTCTCTCTTAAGGCTGGGAAAAGAAGAGAAGAGTTTGACAGAAATGGGAGCTAAGGGGGAAATCCTCTCTTCTGAGCATGTGTCAGGAAACCCTGAGGTCATTTCTCAGAGCTGGGTTGGTCCATGGCTTCCCTTCCTCCCAAGTGTCCTCCCCTTCCTCCCCCTTCTCAAGTTATCCTCTATAAGGGAAAATGTAAAGTCTGGGCCTGATGTATATTACAGCAGGTAATGTGGTGGTCACTCCTTGACACAAGGTCTGTTGAACCTTCCAAGGACTACCTATGACCCAGAGCTCAGCTCTGTACTCTGCCCCAGACTGATCAAAGTTTGGAACAATAACTGAGGGTTCCTTAACCTCTGACAGCACTTTGGTTTGAACCAAAGGGTCTTTACCTGTGCTGAAGACCTGGGACCTGAAAACTGGTGAGTTATTGCTCCAGACACCTCCACAGTATTTTCAACAACACCAAGTAGAGGGGGATTTATGGGGATCTGGGAAACCTGGTCTGGTGAGAGGTGTCCCTTCCCATGGCAGGGGGGTTGGAAAGAGATGGTCTTTAAGGTCTCTTCCAACACAAACCATGCTATGATTCTATGATCTGCAGAAGGTGCTGACCTTTGGTATTGTGCCTGAATCCCTACACTGACTATGCAGCAGACCAGGACAGTTACTGGTCTGAAACTTTCCTTGTCCTCATAAACTCAAAAGTTCAAGCCCCTTCTCCTGTTAAGTCCCTTAAAAAATGCCATCTCCATGTGACAAAGAATTAACAAGAACTGATGTTTCAACTCCCAACTCCTCACGTCTAACGCTTGAGCTGAAGTTGCAGCCTTTTAGCAAAGGCTGGTGAAGCCCTTGAGGTGGCTGAATTCAACGCTGCTCATCCAGCTGGTGCTACCAGAGTGTCCGGGCAGCTGTAATGGGATTTTTTTTCCCCAGAGGAAAATTCCCGTTGCAAAGCATAGACACACAAGAAAGCACCATTAACTTCACTGGAGGAGCCTCAAGGCCGCTTTCCTTGAGTGTTGTGTAATTAAAACCTCAGTCTTGTTAATACATTAGTGAGATGTTTGCATACAATTCATCAAATGTTTATGAAAACGCGTAACAAATAATCCTGACAAACAAGTTGCTTAATTGAGATAAGGGATGGGAAGCCTTGTGAATTTTTAATAAAAAGGGGGAAAGAAAGCATGCTACGTTAATCAGATGAAGTTATCTCATTCAATATTTTCAAGTGACTTCTCTAGTGCACATTTTATTTAATATATTACACAAAAGGATATCTTGATCTCCCAATGAGATTTGCATAGAAAACCCTCTCGTGCAGCAAACGCACCACTGGCTCGAGGCATTCCCTCAGCTATTGATCAAAATCTCATGTTTTTTGTTCTTGACAGATAACAACATTAAAACCTGCCCGGGATTTGCACACTCTGCAGCTGAAAGAGGAGCAACTAATGCCAGCCGATGCCTGAGTGTCTTTCTCCAAGTGAGTAGTTAACTCCGATGCACAACTTTAGTGGTGACATTGGTGCACGTACCACGGTGGCTACCTTGGCAGAGAGGCAGCGAGCCTTTCTTTTATCTCAGATGTAACAACTGTGTTCTCCTTTTTGCCTGTTTTCACGCCTGTTTTCACCTGGGCTAATGATCTCAGGGTGGTTTATCTCACCTCATGAGGTATCTGAAAACTAGATGTCCAAGTCCGAGCTAGACACCCCAGGAGAGCAATGAGAGTCCGATAACCCATCTCAGATGCCGAGCTTTTGCCTGGCACAGCTCACGCATGGCAAGTCATTTATTTCCTCTCTCCTCATTATAAATGAGAAAAGGCCAGCTCAGGGTCAAATGCTTTGCATCCAAAGGTTTCAGTGAGGCCAAGAGGTATCCTGGTTGGATGGGGCTCTGAGCAACCTGATCTCCTTGACGATGTCCCTGCTCACTGCAGGGGAGTTGGAATAGGTGGCATTTTGTGGTCCCTTCCAACCCAAACTGCTCTAGGATACTGTCCCACCTTGGCCATCTCCTCTTGGAGCAAGAGGCTGCACGTCTATCCCTTTTCCAGATTTCCCTGTGACCATAAGAAAGCTCCACCAGCAAGTAGGTGCTGGTGTTCACCATGGGGGGAGGTAGTCTGAACCCAGATTAGCCTGTTTTGTTTCCCTCACTTCCTCATAATCACACTGGGATCATACAAACATTTAAACCTGAATTTGGTGGGAAGAGGTAATTGTTAAAAAGCACAATGTTCAAAGGTCAAAGCCTGAACTTTCTAATCCCTGATTTGTTTTAAGTTTTAAAAGTAATGTAATGATAGACGGGGAAAAAAAAAAACGTAAGGCTTGGGAGGGGAACAGAAGAAAAGAATGGATGGGAAAAGGGTCTTGGAGCAGGGAGAGGCGAAGATTTGTGACTGGTGTTAATAAGAGGCAGCAGTGTCTGGGGAGAATTGAGGGGTAAAACCTGCACGCTGAGTCCTCCAGTCTGGATTAGAGCACCAGCACATCATCTTGCTTTGTTTTCCCTGGCAGACCCTGGTATCTCCTGCATGGTCCTTCTCCAGTCCCACTTCCTGCCCCTGCCCTGGCTGGTTGTGGCCACCCAACACGCTACAAACATTGTGGGACCTTCTCCATGGGTGTCTAGAAGCAGGGAAGGGGCAGCTGCAGTTAAGAGCTCAAGGTGAAAATAGCTCAGGCCCAACAAAGCCTACCCTACCACATTTGATTGCACTCCCAAAGTACTCACACAGAGCAAGCCAGCGATGAAGAAACACAGACTACGTGGTTTAAAAAGCTCCAAGCCCAGAGTCAGCATTTCTGCCCTTACCTGCCTCATGTATTATTTAGCTCGGGACTTGTTGATGCGCACTTATATTTTTCTCCCAGTGGAGTTGATGATCTTCTTTCCCCTGAACAGCCTTGCCACGCTCTCCCTGCGATCAGTGGACTGTGGATGGAGCAGGGTTGGTGCCCACCACTGTGGGGTTAAGGATGTGGGGCTGGAGGATGGACGTCATGGCCATGGCTGGCACTGGCAATGGCAGGGGAAGGAGCTGAGGGGCAGGAATGGGAGAGGGGTCTATGGGAGAGAGAAAAGTGGGAGAAGTGCAGTTGGAAGTGAGTGGTGTTAATGAAATATTCAGCAGTGGTGGGCCTAGACGCATTGCCGAAATTGCAGAAGCAGAGATGATTAATATTTAACAGGGTAAGCTGCCACTTGGCTGCTTTCTGCACAGAGATTCCACCCCCACATACACACACCCACTTCGTCCTTCTTCCCACCCTCCTCCGACCCCCACACCCCCCAACTCCTGCCTCCACCGCACTTCACTGGCTCAAGCCAATGGCTCCCACCACCGTGGTGTGGTTGGGGGAGGTTCCCAGACCCTTCCATGAGATCTGCCCAAGGGAGGACAAGTCCAAGAGTTGCCTGGTGGGAAAAGCATCAGGAAGGGGGGGGGGAAGGTAGTCAAGAGAAAGCACATCATTTATTTTTCATGGGGATGGGAGAGCAGGTTGTCCTATTTAGTCACATTAGATGCTCTGTTAACACAACAGGAAGAAAAAAAAATAGAAAAAGAAAGGATGAATAAATGCTCATAGCTGAAGAAGGCTGCTCTCTGGTTCTCTGGGAAAATAGGGGCTGGGCTTTCAGGGGGTTAAGTGTTTTGGTTCCAGCTGAGTCTCCCTTGGGGTGTCCCATGTAGATGATGGACAGCTGAGAAGTCAGGGAGTGTGTGAGGCTCTTCATCAGCTGGTTTAGTGTAGGTGGAATGGCCCAAGGTGTGGGATGGTATTTGGGACGTTCCCACCCACCCACCCCTCCAATCTGGTGTGGAGACAGGTGAGTCCCAGCAAGCTGGAGTAGCTCCCTACCAACCATTCCCATAGTAGGTCTCTCCTTGTCCTCTTGTAAACCCTATCTGAACTCTTCTTTGCTTGGGTACCTTCTCAGAAGCTGTGACAGTTGTTGTGTTCTTACTCTGCTCACTAACCTGACTGTGATCTCCGTAGGTTGAGCTTTTTTTGAATTTTTCTTCCATCTTCTGACTTTTGCTAGGCATTTAGTTCAATGCTCTTTGATCTAGGAGCCATCTCTGCACTCAGGGTTTGCAACGGTCTTGGTCCAGATAGGTCTTAGCCCATTTATCCATCTTCAGGGTGGTAAATCAACACAAGTAGATAACAAGAAGATGTGAAGTCCAGTTACCCTCTGGAATCACTAGTGCAAAAATGAACCAGAGCAGAGGAATGTCTGAAGGCACGTGGGGGACTTGGAAAGGTGAGCCAAGCCTGACCTCAGCCTTCTGCATAGGTGCAACTGAGATTTCTGAGGGCAGGTTTGTGTCCCAACCACCAGTGAGTGGACTCCACACAAATTACCACTAATTTGAGAGAAAGGTGTGTTGTAGGAAAGTTGGTCTAATCCAGTTCTGTCCATGAAATCAGGGAGGGAGGGTCCCAACCTGAAGGTTTCAGTGCACTTTTGAAAACTGATAAAATCTAAATGAAGGTGTGAAGAAATTCTCTTTTCTTTCCCCCCACATCTCAATCTGTATTTCAAAAACTTATTCTTTTTCAAGAGGTGACATGGAAAAGATGAGGGGTAATGGGTACAAGTTAATCCTGGGGAGATTCTGATTGAACACAAGAGGAAAATTTTTCCCAGTAAGAACAATCAGACATTGGTCTTCATCCTTAGGTCTCCACACGGTTTGGCTGGATGGATGCCTTGTGCAGATGGGGGCCTATTTTGAAAGCTGGAGCCCCATGTTTGCAGCCTAGAGTTCATCCTACACTGCCCACATGTCCATGGCAGATGAACAGTCTAGGAAGCCCTCCAAAAAAGCAAGGAATCCTGTGCTGGGCTGTGAAATGTGTCACGCATGTGGTGCAAGTCAGCTACCTGCCTCTACAACTGGGGTGGCAGAGGCAGAAAACCCATCCCCCTCATCCCTTCTGCTGCCACTTGGTGACAAGGGTTAATGGGGACAGACGAAGAATGTGAAAACTGGGCATGGGCAACAGCTGGATGGTCTGTGGCAGGAGGAGGAACCCCTTGGAAAGTCCCAGAACTTGCAAGAACAGATGACTTGATTTCTATTGTGTAAGTGGGGATTTGTCCATGACGGTATAGTAACAACCAGAATTAGAAAGGAATAAAGAGTGAATTCTTCCTTCATCCCAAGTGTGTTCCCTCCAGGGCAAGGGTCAAGTGCATTGTGTGGCGGTATTTGGATTCAGAATAAAATAAGTGACAAGGGCGAAAACCCAGGGCATGCACAGGGACTGAATAAAGAGGAGTGTGGGCCAGACACCAGAAACCACTCTCTCACCCTCGGGGTCATTAACATGTGCAGTAGGTGACCTCATGACATGGTACAGGGGCAATAGAGACACCAAGGTGAGTCATTTAAATGCTGGCTTGAGTATATTCAACTATTGATAAAAGCATATTTCTGAGCATAACTATTGGTAAGGTGACCAGGTCCTCTGGTAAAGAGGTCCCCTTTGTTTCTATAGTTTGCTCTCACGTGTGTTCTCTATATCTCCATGGAAAAAGGGGACTTTGTTGGTGTCTCTCTTCAGGTTGTCCCCCCATCCCATGTGGATTCCACAGGCAGAGTCTACTCATCGCTTCCTGGAGCAGATGCTTTTGTGAAGGAAAGGGGTTCCTCATAATGTGTGAAACACTGATGGAGATGGAATTTGCCCACAGTTTTTGTAGAGGGAGAACTTAGTAACTCTGGCAAATGATGCTGGATGCAAGCTTCAGAAAATTCATCCTTTGTTGTGAAGCTGGACCAAGCCTAAACCATGCCCATCTCTAAGTAAAGGCAGATTTGAGCTGCAGGCTCATGTCTGAGGTTGGATCTGGAGCTGGAATTCTGGTTTAGAGGTATTCCACGCTGCGATACAGCAATTGTCAGAAAATCCAAGATGTTCTTTGGAGATACACATTCAAAGTGGTGGAAATCTTATGGGAGTAACTGATGTAAGAGAGCTTCACCTATCTGCTTCAAAGCCACCTGAATACTAGATGTCAGCTGCTAAGTCTGGATCTAAGGAGTATCATGACCCTTTAACCACACCATGACCCCATCCAAATTTAGCACCCTTCCTTTTGATTGCAGACTTTGTTTTTTCTCAGTTTTCTGTTTTCACTCAGGTTTTCTGCCTATAATGCCCTTGAGGCCCTTTGAGACTGTCCAATAACCAATACCTCAGCATGTCAAGGAAGACGAAATCCTGCTCAGCAGGTTCTCCTCTCCAATGGGGACAGAATACAGCCCCCAAAGGGTGGGGTGTGTCTTGATATTTGCCCTTGTACCAAGATTTTATCATGGCATGTTGAAGAAGGCTTCTTGAAGACCTTGGTAGAGAGAAACCACAGGTGAAGGCCAACAAAAGTCACAGAATCACATGGGGTTGGGTGGGACCTCTGGAGATCATGCAGTCCAACCCCCTGCCAAAGCAGGTCCACCTATTGGAATCACCATATTACCTGCCACGGCTGCGGCACAGGCGCCGCAGGGTGAAATGTTTGGAAACAAATGATGTGCTTCTACATCAACGTGACCTTCGAGAGTGCCAGGCCTGTAACTCAAGCATTAATAATGGATTACCAAAGTCAACCAGCTGCAAGGGAACCGCTTCTCCCCACTTAGATAATTCTCCTCCCGGAGAAGAGGAGCTATTGATTTTGCTACTGATTCCTTCCTCCCCCGTGGAAGGGCTACACCCCACCATCCCTGGCTGTGACGGTGAGAACACACACGCTACTCCTGCCTTCCAGTACAACCAGGGCTGCTGGTGAAAGCTGTGTGCACTGTTATTTTCCCACCAGAAGTTTCAATCCACTTTGCAATGCAGCCTTGGTTTCCCATGAGGCTGCGACATGATGTCTCCAAGCACCGTGGACCCGGCTAGACCCACATAGACCTTGCAGTATCCACAAGAGAAGGGGTATGGATGAACATCAGCTTTGATCTGCACTGGTTTGTGCAACCACCCTCACACATACACGTCTTTGCTTCGCTGTCTTCATCAGTTCTGCTCTCCTGAGCCCATGTTTATGTCCTACCACACCTGATTGCAGGTGCTGGTGCTGCGATGGGGCTTTGCCTGCTGTTATCTTCATGCCCTGCCTGAGCTGCAACCCTTGATGGGGCTAGAGGGAGGGGAAGGAGCACGCTTTGAGCTTGTTCCTGGTAAGGAATTCTTATATTCAAGGACTGACCGGAAAATTTGTGTCCATTTGGTTTTGGACCAGACTGAAAACGGAACCATCTGCAGATTTGTGGCACCTATAAACAGAACATTTACTTTTAATATGTTTTCCAAATAAAATAGATGTTTTGTGTGTGCTTCTACCACCTGCCTTTCCTGTGACACTTGAACTTATTGCCCAGCTTTAACCACATTTAGCTGTGGTTGATAAACGTGGTCTAAAAAAAGAAGCAACGAAATAATGCAATTGGATGTGACACCAAAACCCGACTAACAGCTTGAGAGAGGACAAGCCTACAGCACGTGTTCAACCTTAATGAGACACTGGAGAATCCACTTGGGAGAGGAAAGCCGCCTGGAAAGCCCTGGGTGTGGGGCATCTTCTAGTCTGAGTTCACGCCGCTCCAGACATCAGAGAATCCAACTACAAGAGGGAAACCTGCAGGGAATTGGGCTTCGTTAGTCCCTCTGCTCCCCAAGTAACTTGTTTTCTTGGAGCACCTTTCATCTCTTTGCCGGCACGAGCTGGAGAAACAAAGGGCTGGATTCACAACAGGGTTGAGGGTGCTGCTACAAAATGATGGGAGCAAGGGTCCCCTTTTAGCCAGCAGCCCCACTGGAAGCCAGCAGGGATGGGAACTGAGCCTGCAGGCAAGGTGAGGGAGGTGGTACTTGGGCTGGTGGGGAAGGGACGTCTTGAGAATCTAGCCTGAGAAAAATAAACCCTTTAAACCCTCTTTTTTTTTTTTTTTTTTTTTTTTTGTAGCAGAGATGCTGAAATGAGACATTTGGGCAGTAGAAGTCTTGTTCGTGGGAGGAAATGCAACTGAATGAAACCCCAAAATAACTCCATGGCGCAAATGGGAAGGAACCTCTGGAATTTGTGAGTTTCAGGCATAAAAATTATTTCTGAAAAATACAAGGAAACAAAAAAACCCAACCCCACTGAAACCCCAATCTCTTGTCTGCTACACTAATCTGCAGATGGATTGCCTCCTGGTCTTCTTGTCCTCTATGGACACGTCTTCAGGCCAAAAAATGATCTCTATTGAAGGTCAATAAGACGCTTCATGATGAAGTCACTGCAAATTTAACATAAAGTAGAAAAACTGCAGCCCTAAATTCTAGGATCTGCAAAAAACCTGCCCTTTACCAGACCCCAGCACCTCCATTGAAGTGACCAGTAAAAACTCACACAAACAGCCACGAGCTCCTGGCTCACCACAATCCTGGCTGCTGACCTTCCAACAGCACGCTGGTTTTCAGAAAGCCAGCTACTATCCAAAATCCTTACTCAAAGTCAGGTGGTAAGTTGGGAAAATCAAATCCTTTTATACCAGTGACTGAGTGAGCATTGCTGAACACGTGGGTTGGTCAATAATTGGCTTTAATTAAGTAAAAGTTGTTTTATTAATGTTGTTTTAAATGGATACTCTACTAAATTGCCTGGGGGAGTCTTGGGGTTAGGAAAGTATATCTTACAGTATATATTATTGCAATTTAACTGAATAGGGGCTGAGATAGAGGAGGATGTAGAGCATGAGGTGGATGAGCACAGGAGGGGAAAAAAAAGCCACAGAACAGAGCCTTGTGAGCTGCTCTGGACTGGAAGGAACAAGAGCATCAGCTTATCCCAAACCTGAGTGAGTCAAACCCCCGCATTTTTCAAAATGCAAAAGCACAGTCTGTGGAAATCTCACGGCTCAAAGGAGTTACTTGGGACACAGCAGGTTTTAAGAGTCACAATGCTCCTGGACACGGATAGAATTTTTTTGAGACCTCAGGGCTTAATCTGCTAAAATGGAATGGCCTTCCTGAGTCCTTTAAGTTCTGAAAGGAATTTGAAATATCCTATTGGTCTGCTTTTTCCTCCTTGTAATCTGCCTATTCCTGCATTGAGCCAGCCCCTGATAGGAACCTCTACAAAAGTGTGTCCTGGAGAACAATAAAAACCCCAACTGACCTCTTTTGGGCTTTGGTTATCCTGATTATTTCTGTCCTAAAACTACGGGGGAAAAAAGTCCTTCCTTTTTATGAATAGAGGGATGGTTTTCTCGAGGCTGGGACATGGCTCTCACACTGGGTAGTTGAATTGCACCCAAAGCCCATCTGCTTTGGGAAGCATCAAGCTGGGTAAAGGCTCTTCTTCTAGAGCAAGTTGGCAGTTTAGAGCTCGTCAAATACCAAGAGGCTGAAGTGTGCTCCTGGGTGCCACCACACCACACATCTGCCATGCATGCTGGGGGTTTCATCTATGCTTTTTTTTTTTTTTTGCTTTCCACAAGATGCAGGATGGACCCTTGGGTTGGACAAAGCACTGGAGGGAAGGACACACACACAACCCTGTGTGTGCACTGGGACGTGCCAGGAACTCGTTTGTGTCTCTCTGTAAGCACCGTCTTTTGGTTTCAGGCTCTATTTCTTTCCAGATTCAAGTGGCAAAGGTTGCATAATCATCTGACCGCTGCTTTTGTTTTAAAGCAGGTTGGTGTCCCCTTCTCCAGCTTTGGCCGCGACAGTCCAGGCGTGGAAGGCTCCTGATTAACACATTGTGCACGTAACCTGACATGTTGCCCAGTTTTAATATGCTCTTTTATCAGGTCACGCAGCCCCTTTGAAGGTTCTTTGCATATTTCCAGAGCGCAACGTCTACAAACAACTCCTTCTTCCTCCCTTCTGGCTGGCTTACCCCCATGTTGACAGTCTAAATACTGCATCGCCTGATCACCAGCAACTTTCTCTTTTGACTTGAGTCTTCTTGAATTGAAGGCAAAACAAAGCACAAGGAGAGGCTTTGGCGATGAGTGACTCCTGCCCTGGAAACCGGCAGCCAACCAAAATGGTAAACCTGGCCTCTTCTTCTTCATGGACTGACTTGATGAAGCAGGTTGGTGCTGGGGTGCTGCTCACCCCAATTTGCAGTAAGGTAAATAACTGACATTTTTGCTTTAACCTTTTTATTTAGTCCATTTTTCAAAGTATGATTTAAAAACCGAATCAGGTTGCCTTATTCCCAAGTGAGGCTTTGCATCCAGCAAAATAACAATGTGAGTAGTTATTGGGGTAAATACATGCACCACCCAAGGATGCCCATGGCTACAGAACTGCCCTGTTGTATGGAAATCTCTGCATTTGCATCTCTCCACACTGCCGTGGATGTAGCCCTCGGTCTTTGTCAAGAAAAGCCCAACCTCACTGAGTCCCGTGGATCAAGAAATATACTATTACTAAAATTGTGCTTCAGATGAACACAAACTGCTGGGCTCAGTTCAGGAGTAAGCCACCCCGTGGCTTGTGGTGCAGAAGAGACTGATGTATCTTCTGGTTTGTGTTGTCCAGGTTTGTGTTGCAATGGATGGAAAAAGGACATGTTTTATAACTCCCTGAAGGTGGGGTGTAGAGAGGCGGGGGTCGTTCTCGTCTCCCAAATCACAGGAGATGGGACAAGGGACAAGGGTCAATGGCCTCAAGTTGTGCCAGGGGAGGTTTAGGCTGGATATTAGGAAACATTTCTTCACAGAGAGGGTTATCGGGCATTGGAATGGGCTGCCCAGGGAAGGGGCTGAGGCACCATCCCTGGAGGAGTTCAAAAGACGGGTTGACGTAGTCCTTAGGAATATGGTTTAGTGATTTTTGTCCAGGGTTAGGTTGATGGCTGGACTGGATGATCTTTAAGGTTTCTTCCAACCTGGACAATTCTATGATCCTATGACAGTCCCTTTGGCAGGTGTTTTTTCCACCTCTCTCCTGCTTCAAATTCAGGGTGAGTGAATCAGCTTTGGACAGCATTGAAATCCCTCTCCACTGGCTGCAAAGGGATGCTTAGACTCAGGTGCCTCATTTTTGGGTGGGTAAAGCTGTGCAAGGTGTATTTTTGCCCATGGGGCTCTAGGAAAGAACCCTGACCTGTAGTCTCAGTGTTATAATGGATTGGGAAGGCACCTGGTGTCACCAGGATGCTCTGTCTGTCCCATCAGGTGTTCTGCCAGTGGGAGGAGGCAACCTGCTCCCTCCTGGTCACCCTGACCACAGCAGCCTAGAGACCTGTGCCATGGTCAGAACAAGAAGTTTGGGTTATTGTCCTAAGTGAGACCCAGAAAGTCCCCTAATGCTTCCCTCCAGTTACCTGTAAAGTTTAACCATTTCTTACATCTCTCTCAAATAATTTGTAAAGTCCCTCACAACATCGCTTTACTTCTCTCACTGCTTTTCTTCTGACACTGGCATCTGTCTCATCTGGTGACTCCTTTTGTCAAGACCAGCAGTTTGAGCTCCAGCCAAAAGCTTCACCAGTGGCCTTGTCATTTGCCCGAGCCACTTCCAAAAAACGCAGTGAGGTGATAAACAAATTGACCAAGCCCCATGCTAGAACACGCTAGGTTAGGTGTAGACCATGCTGGTTTTCACCCTTCTTTTTCCAGGTGTTGCAAGAGGAGAGGAGGCAGATGGCTGGCCTTATTCCGTTGAGCACTCCTGCAGATCCTCACCTTGTGAAGGATCCCCACAGCAAACCTGGAAGAGCCCCTCCAGCCTCCCCACCCCGGGCAGAGCTGTAAACCAGCATCCCACCCCACCAAGCAGTAGTCATTCCACAGCCAGGGGTGACCTCTCCTTCCAGCCCTGGCCGGGGTCGACCTGGCCCCCATAGCAACAACCACTACTTCTATCAAAACCAGCTGGATTTTGACTGGTTCTTGTAAGGGAAAAGAATTTATATATTTTTTTTTTCCCCTCTTCTTCTTCTTCTCCTCCTGCATTTTGATGGGGCTTGAGATCTCTCGGAGGAAGACGCTCTTCCCTTTTTATCAATTAGGAGCACACACGCGCGCTCCCTGGCTCTCTCTCCCACCCCTGCTCTGCTTTCCTCCCAGCTCCCCTTGGCTGCCGGTTTCAGACAAAGATGTGTGAGTTCTTTGATCTGCCTGGCAGCCACCACTGGGGGATTGGCTTGGAGGTTAATTACACACAGGCCGTCTCCAGCTGTGGCAGGGAGCCATTCGGCTGGAGAGGGAGATGTCCCTTCTCCCCCCCAGCTACAAACTTCAAGGGGACAGGAGGGCAAGGAAGGTACCACTGAAACCCCTTTTGATATGACAAACGGGCTCCTTGCTTGCCTCTCTGGTTCTTGTTTTGTTTGTCTAACTGGTATTTGAAATATGGATGAGCACTCAGTCCTGAGGGTCCAGACACTGTCTTAACAAACCCTTGTCTTCTTCCTCCCCCCTTTCCCTTCCCGACAGGGCAGAATTGGGGTTTAAGCTCTCCTCACTGTCCATCCTTCCTGTCCATGTGTCCTCATCCAGGAGCTCTCTGCTCACCTGCCCATCACCCAGCCCTTCTCGCCAGGAGATGGAGAGCCTGGACCTTGTGCCCACCCACCATCAAGAAGTGCTCTACAGCCATGGCAGAAATGGGGACCCTCATCTGGCAGAGGAAAGTCTCTCGAGCTGATGGCCAGGTTTGCATTCCCTCCCTCTCCCTGTGCCTGACTTGCTCTGTGATTGTCTTCTTTTTCCCCCTCCCCTTTCTTTCTTTTAAAGCCACTTAAATCCCCCTGTACCTCAGTTTCCCAGTCTTCACAATAAAGGCAAGAAGCGTTTATCCGCTCCTCAGGGCTGGATTGAGGCTGATTGATTTGCTTGTCCCAACATCCCAAACAAAATGGAAGAGAGCTGCTGATGTAATCCCCCCCGCATTAACAAAATCCTTCCCAAAAGGAGCTTACATGGATGCTGCAGGGCAGGGTCTGGTTGGATTCCAGCTGCTTTTTAGTGGCTTATAGACCCTTCCAATGGCTTCTGGGCTCCCCCATCGTGTCCAAGCGTGGGGTTGGAGTTGAAGGGTCCCACGTAGTGGGCAGAGGGAACCTCAGGCAACAAGACCAGCCCTTCAGCAGTATGAGAAGTGGACGATGGTCCATGTCCCTGAGGGCATCTCGCAGCCCAGACTGCACCCATTGGGGAGTGCAGCCCCGTGCTCGGATTTGGGTCTTCTTCCGAGCAGATTTAGGGCAAGATCCAAATTCCTCATGCAAAATGCTTTTCTTTTGCAGCCAAGAACTACAGCAAGCTTCTCAGTGGAAAATATCAATGATTTGGGGTGAAACGTGGCTGTCTTGGGAATTTGCGTGAAGCCAACCTGCTCATGGGCTTTTCGGAGACGTGAGCAGAGCTCAGAGCTGAGAAAACAGAGGACATACACACTTTTACCAGTAAGTGGAAGGTTAAGCATGGTCTGTGCATAGACCTATGGCTGCATCTCAAGCCCTTGCACACCAGGATGGCATTTGAACTACTTCTTAGGTGCTGGTGTGCACAGAAAACCAATATTGGAGCAATATAAGGAGTGGTGGTTCACCCTTCTCCTCTGTTCCCTCTCCCTTCCCTCACCACCCACATGCTGCTGGGTGGAGGAGAGATAGCTCAGGGGCTTTCTCCATCCATCCATCCATCCATCCATCCATCCATCCATCCATTCATGCCAAGGGCCACCCCATGGGTGCCATGAGGCTGGGGAGGATCTCCTAGGGTGGTGTGTAGGCTGGAGGGAAGGGGCTGTTGTCTTCCTTGGCCACCCAAGCCGAGAAGCTGTTCCCACCAGGCGGCAGTGAAGTGATTGTTCTGTGCTGTGGGCCTTTCATGGTGTCGTAATGAATAGGGACACGGATAACATTTTACAAAACGCTCCTTCTCCCTGGGAGACGGCCAGCGCCGACACTTTGAAGCTGTTCCAGAGTCAACAGACTCAAGCAATGAGAGCAGTGGGAAGGAGACAGGCAGGAGGCTTCCCAGCTGCAGGCAGGGGAGGAGGTGGCAACCTTCAGCCTCAGGTGCCACCCAGAGATGATGCCATTGGGGGATGCTTGGGTGAATTGCAGATCCCATGGTTTGACTCTGAAAGAGGGGAGATGGAGATGGGATGTGGGGCAGAACTTCTTTGGTGGAAGGGTGGTGAGAACCTGGCCCAGGTTGCCCAGAGAAGCTGTGGCTGCCCCAACCCTGGAGGGGTTCAAGGGCAGGTTGGAGGGGGCTTGGAGCAACTTGGACTTGTGGCCGGGGGTGGCACTGGATGGGTCCCTTCCAACCCAAACCATTCTGTGATTCTGTGTCAGCCCTTGCTTGTGTCCACTGCAGGGTTTTCTCTGGGTGAAGGCAAAGAGGGGTGCAGGCAATGGAGGTGATGCTTTGCTGCCCCTGTCCATGCTGTCCAGAGCTTCCTTATGGTCCTGACCTCCCTTATGGGCTGTATAGGAGACAGGCCCTCTCGAGGCTGGTGTGATGCCCTCTCCAAGCTCAACATGCCTGTTTGAAAGCTACCATGTGGACAGGGGACACATCTGGTGCTTGAAGGAGGTGACACTTAGAATCATAGAATCAGAGGGAAGAGATCAGTTCAGTCTGCCCGGGAATATAGATGTCCAGCATTAAATTTAATTCATAGATGCCTCTAGGGCTTTTTATTTACTTGGAGAAACTTTATCTGTCTCCTTCTGACACTAATGGGAGATACTCCCCGCAGTGTGGGAGTCCCTTAAACACAGGAAGGGCAGGCAGTGGAAGTAGACAGCTGCTCTTGGAACACCTTTTGGGAAAGTGGAATCTTTGTAGGGGTTTTTCTGTCTTTGAGGGAGATGTGGGAGTCAACAATGCTCACAGCAGTGGCTGGTTTGGGCAGAAATTGGGGTGGAAGCTTCTTGTGTGTGTATCCACCAAGCTCATACTCGAGCTGTCCCTCCTTTCTGGAGCTGGAGCCTTTCTCCTGCTTCTCCAAGCTGTGGTCCTGCTGCTGGGGTCCTGCTGCACCCCTCTGCTCTGTGATGGGGGAGACAGGAGCCCCCTGAGAGCGAGCACCCCTTGGGCAGGATCCCATCCAGGGAGGGAACAGTTAAATCTCTTGAAGCCTTGAACCCTGGTGGGCTTTTTTTTTCTTTTTTTTTTTTTTTCTTTTTTCTCTGCAATAAGGAGAAGCGGAGTGTGCACGCTGCAGTGTGATTATTACCTGTTTATTTTTTCATGAGGCTTCTCCACTGTGTGTCACTCTAGTGTCATCATCCGTAAACACATTGATTTAACCATTACTTCGGAACAGCACTCGCCTGCTCCACAGACTGGATACCTGTCCCCTGGGGGAGCCCGGAGTGAGAGGTGGCCTCAGAGCTCAACCTCGGGCTCTGCTTCACTCTTCCTGCAGTATTCACCCCTCTTTTTTTTTTCTCTTTTTTTTTTTTCTTTTTCCCGTTCACCTCTTTCTTTCCTCTTCCTCCTGTTTACTCATCTCATGCTCCACCTCCCACTCCCATTCAGCTTTCTGTCCCCTTGGCTCCTGCCACCTGCACTTGGAAACTCAGAAACTGCTGCACTTTCCCAGCAGGCAGAGGACAACCACGTCTGCTGCCCCGTCCTCCTGCTCCACACACACGGCAGCAGCTCCAGGTCTCACCCCTTGTGTTGGGCTAAACATTGTTGGGCACAGCTTGAGGAGCATCCCCGCAGCCCCCCGTCCCAGCATCCCCCCATCCCTGGACCCTTGCATCCCCTCATCCTTGCATCCCTTCCCACACAGCCATGAGGGATGCTCCCGGGGGAACCCCTACCTTCAGCCACAGCAGTGGTGGTGACATGGCCACGCACCCAGGGTGTCTGTGGACCTGGAGGGCAGTGTCATGGTAACGTTGGAGGACCTGTGCACTGGTCTGCTAACAAAGCCTGGGCTGGGAATCCAGTACCATTATAAGGTTGGAATCCACACACCATGGGTTGGGGAGAGCGCTCAGAAGTTGAGTATCATCCCATTGGGTGTTTGCAGAGCTTATCTGTTCCGAGAGGACATTCCTCTCTTCTGTCCCTGTAAAACGCCCCCCCCCATGTCCTTCCTAGAAAACTTCCCCCAGGCAGCCTGTAAGTCAAAGACCACCAGGGATGGAGAATTGGGGGGTTTACTGGCTGGCTGATGGGGTTGCCATAGTGTGGGTGTTGTCACAAGCATTATATTCAGACTTTTTGCAGCCAAAGTGGATGCAGAGTTTGATGTACAGGACAGCGGGACAGCCAGAACTGCTGCAGATCAGCCGTCTGGTGACATTATTCTAGGTTTCTGGCTGCATTTCTTTCCACATTTCTTGCTCTCCATCCTCTCCTTCCTTCCCTCAGCACAGTCTGGGGTTGTAAGGCTTGGACCTGGTGTTTGCCATCCTCGATGCTGTGGTGGTACAAAGGGAAAGCCTTAAGGTAGGCGCTTAAAAAGTATTTTATTTTTGAGATTTGTGCAAAGATACTTGTGAGGAATTGAGAAAAAAATAGGGAAAAAATATTTTAACTTGAAGCTTTTTGACAAATACATTTTTCTGATTCTTTTTCCTTGTTGTGATCCGCAGAGCAGACAAGGACCAGGGAGCCTCCTCGCTCCTCATCCCCACCTCACCGATGGACCTATGTGCTCTGAGCCCACCTTCCCCCCAGGAGAGGAGAGGTCCCAGAAGGACAGCGACTGTGAGTGGAAGCCGAGCGGTGCCCCTGGGGAGGTGAGGCAGAACCAGGCACGTCATTTACCAAAAATAATTCCCCCCAAGCTTAATTCAAGCTGAGGAATTGGTGGGACAGGGACAACGCTGTGCAGCCCTGTCTTGCTGCTCGGGTGCCACTGAGATGACCAGGAGGCACATCTGGGTGGATGTGAGTCACCAGAGGACTGGGGACCACTGAGGTGGATCTGGCTGGGATGCTGCTCCTCAGCAAGTGACACTTGTTGAAGAAGTGTCCTGGGGTGGAGAGGTGGCCCTGAGTCATGCTGGGATGCGGCCCTGAGGCTCTGCTCTTGAAATTATTTAATCTGCCACTGGCTTCTTTTCTTTTGCCTGTGCGAAATGGAGGCAGCCCCTTCCCCACCTCAGTGTTGCCACGATGGTGAAGCCATTGGAGGCTCTGCAGCTCCCATGCCCCAGCCCTGAAGAACCTGTTGGTACCTTGCTACAACATCTTTGCTAATCCCCGCTGCTCACGGGGGAGTTGGCAACAGTCCCTCAGGGACCCTTTTGTTCTGCTGTCAAGGTCTGGGCTTCTTAGTGGAGTCTCATAACCCTGAATGCTTCTGTGGGAGAGCTCCATCTGCATTATTTATTATTGCCAGGATTGTTGACATGGAATAGTTGCACTCACCTGCCGGCTGCAGGGTGATGTGATGCCTCCTTAGCTGATCCACAGCCCCATCCCACAGTGGTGGGAAGGGTTGGTGTGAGCATGGCAAGGTGGCAGTGGATCGGGGTCTTTCTTGACCAAAGAAAAGGTCCAGGTGCCTACAGAAGCGAGGGATGCTGAAGGCAGCGTGGCTTTGGGAGGGAAGTGAAGGAAAGTTTCTGGAAGGCTTGTGGGGAAGGGAGAGCTGCTTCTCCTAAGCATCTTCCACAGCATGGCAGAATGCACTGTGTCTGGAGGCCAGGGAGGAGTTCCTGTCCATGGAGCAGCCTTGGGAAGTGCAAGGAGAGAGGGTGGATGGAGTAAGGCTTGAGATGGGTTTAGGACTTCACCTATAGTCCTTCCTAAAAGGA
Organism: Scolopax mira; assembly: GCA_004320125.1. Taxonomy (NCBI): domain Eukaryota; kingdom Metazoa; phylum Chordata; class Aves; order Charadriiformes; family Scolopacidae; genus Scolopax; species Scolopax mira. Next base: position 112,258 of record BJBW01004699.1, on the reverse strand, counting down.
CTAAAAGGAAGGACTTCTACCTAAAGTCCTTTAGGACTTCAGGAGTTTCTGGGGGCACAGTCTCCCTTCCCCAGAGGTCTTATGAACCATTGAGGACCAATGGCAAACTCCTTCTGGGGACCTCCCAGCTCATGTGGAAACAGGCCTTGGGGGCCCAACAAGCTCACAAACTTCCTTCAGACCTGCCCAGCCGTGGGAACCCATGGGACATTCAGGAAAAGTCCTGCCTGTTTCCTACATCAGAGGGGAAAGAGAAGCCCTGGGGACTTCTCCGTTCTTGGAGAGGACCTGCAAAGCTGGGCTGCCCTTGGGGGACAGGTGGGTGGACAGGTGCCTGGTGTGGATGCCCATGACACCAGCTTCATGCGGGCCTTTGAGGGCTCCCAGGAGGGTCTCCATGCTGTGCACCAGGGGGTCACCATCTGGTCCCACCACCCGCAGCAGCCACCACCAGCCAGGCAGGGGGACATCCCCTGGGGAATGACAAGAACAGAATGTGGGAGAGGAAAGAGGGACAGGGAGGTGATGGAGGAGAGGAAGAGGGATGCAGAAAAGAGGAGGAAGAAGGAAAAGCAGGGAGCAGAGTGAGAATACACACTGGAATCCAGAATTGGTGGCTTTTTTTTTTTTTTTCCCCCCCTCCCTGAAGCCGCCCAGTTTTTGCAAAGTCCTTTTCTGGCTGTAATGAATTCTGGCTCCCTTCCCCCTGCCGACCCCGGAGAAGATGGAACGTTTCCAAGAGCAGGAGGGAGGGAGCGGCGAGAGGGGCTTGGAAATAAAATTTAAAGGGAGGGAGGGGGGGGGGGGGGGGAAAGGGGGGAAAAAAAAGAAGAAAAAAAAAAAAAAAAGAATCCTCTTTAAAAGTCACTTTGCATCCCTTCCCCGAGCGGGGAGGGAGCATGGGTCATGTCAGAGCCCTCCGCCGATGTGCCTTGCCTTTGCCGCTCTGCTAATGACACTGGGAATATGCTAAGGAGCCGGCTGCCGGGGGCTGCTCTGACGCGGTCACTTCCTGGGACCTCAAAAGAGGCTTTAATTGCGGGGCCGGGGAGACAGCAGGTGTGCTTGTCATCTCTAATCAGCGCGCAGGGGGCCCGCCGGGCCGCCCGCCCCCCCGAAAAGCGGGTTTCTGGTGCTCGACCCCCCCCCCTTTCGCCCTCGTACCCCCCAACTTTTCAACCGTTGCACACCTGTCAAAATGATTATGGGAATGAGACTCCATCACAGGCAGAAAGAGCAGATTTGAAGGAAAATCCTCTTTCTCCCCCTCTCTCCCCCTTTCTTTTTTTTTTTTTTTTTTTTGTGTGTGTGGGTTTTTTTCTCTTTTTTATTTTTAATTCTTTTGCTCACGTTGGCTCAGCTCAAGGGGGATTAAGAGAAGAGGTGGGGGGGGGGGGGATGTGGAAAAAACGATAATCCCTCTGGTAAATGGATCCTAAACACGCATTGTTTTCAGGTTTTTCCACACCCCCCCGGTACATTCTGGAGTCGTGGCAAGGTTTTCCAGGCCAGGAGCTCATGGATAAAGCTGTACCGTGGCAAAGGAGAGGCAGCCCCTGTGAGAAACACCAGCATCCTGGTATCCTTGTGGAGCACATCCTTTGCACGTGTGACAATACCCACAACACACGCACGTTCCCCACAGCCCAGCCCTCACACACACACAGTGAAATAGAGTGAAATTGCTCGTGTCCCACTCTCCCCGTGGTGTGGGAAGCAGTGCTCAAACACTTGCACACCATCACCCCTGCACAAACCCACGCTTGCACACCCCCTCGGTGCACCAGCACAGGTGGGTAAAAGTCCTCGTGTGGACCTTGTGTGCTCCTGTGACCAGGAGCTTGTGTGCTCCTTGTTGTACAGGTTGTAGCGTGGGGCCGAGTAAGGTGGGGGAGCTGCACTATATGTATATTTTATAGTACATGGAAAGTGACTTTTAAAGCATCTCCAGTGGTGGTGTGGTCCAGCTGAGCCCGAAGCTGCTCTGAATCTCAGTCCTGGCTTGGGTTGTTTGGAAATAAATTTGTTTACTCTGCCTGCCTCTCCCTGATTTCTCCATCCCTGGGGCAGGACTACTTAATTAGTAGGCAAGAAACGAAGAAACGTAGGAGATGAGAGATAGAAAATCTCATTCACCACCAGCAGGAGCAGGAACCAGTGGCTGATGGTTACCCAGGAGCCCTTCAGAAGACCCGGAGAGCAGACCTTGCTTTCCCCGGCCCTTTCCTTCCCAGCAGCTTTTTGTGTTGATTGGGGAAAGCATTTCCAGAGGAAAAGAGCAGAGGACTTTTCACGAGAGGCCATTACCCCAGTTTCAACACTGGGTAGACCAGTAATAGCCTTAAACACCTCTTCAGACGTCTGGAGTCCAGGTCTCCATTTAACCCCGCGCCTCTTGCCAAACTCATGGAAGAAAGAGGAGAAGCAGAACCTCCCCGTGGGGGAGGCAGCACTGGCAAACAGCAGTGGGGGAAAGAGAGAGAAAACACAAGTGAATGAGGGAGGACAGAAGAGCTCATTTTGTCTATTGAAAAGATTCTGTTTAATAAAAAATTGATGACATTTTATTCTCTGAGATAGGCCTGTTCCCCTTTTAAAATGAATCCCATCACTCTACTTTTCATCTCACTTAACTCCTTTCTGAGAATCAATCAGGCATTTTCTCCATCCCCCCCACATGGTGGGATCCACCAGGGACTCTCGCACGTGTCCCCTTTTGAAGTGGGCGCTACTCGGGGTGGGAGGGGAGGGAAGGGTTACTCCTAAATAAATAAACAAACAAACTAAACTCTTTTTTTTGTTTTGTTTTGTTTTATTGCTAAAAGGAACGATGCAAAGGATTTCAAAGAAGAGGAAGAAGGATCGTTAAAGCAAAGAGAACAAAAAGTCCAAACTTCATCCTGAGAGCACAGGCGCTTCAGAAACCACCCAGGTCAGCTGGTGGCCTGGCCAGGTCCCTCACGTACACAGCACCCGACTTCTCCTGATCCATGTCAACCAACAGAGTCGTTGGTTGACTCACTGTCTCTCCCAAGAGAAGCCTGGGACCCTCCACATGCAGGTGGTAGGTTCAGAACAAGTAAGAGGATGTGGCAACTCCTGTGACACAGTGATGCTGCAATGCTTACGTGAAGGTTTGCGTGGGTTCAGAAGGTGTTCAGCCAAAGCAGGTGATGGAGACCCAGCAGGGAGAGTTAAATGAGAAGCCATCACTTCCTCCTGAGGGTGTGCCCAAGCCAAATGTGGCTGCAGACAGGGAAGGTGCTATGGGAAGGTATCTCTGCTGGCTTCCTCTGGTACCACCCCAGGTCCTGGATCCAGTCCTGGACCTGGTGGACCAAAGGAGTTACCCCTTAGGGCCTGACCACTGACTGGGCTCTGACAGCTTTCCATAGAGCACTATGGCAGATTTGAAGACCTTGTGAGCTGGAGAATCTACCATTCTCTGTCTTAGGTGGAAATATACGTAGGTGGAAATGGGAAATATCAACTTCTCCACCAGTCCAGCTTGCACTAAAATCACTGGAAGGCTCCATCTCCTTCCACAGAGACCAGCTTAAATGTGTGTCCTTTCACTGGATGTACTGGGGGAGGACATAACTCTGAAAATCAGCCAGGATTATCATGGCTTTTCAGCAGTTTATTGTATTTTTTCTTTAACTAGTGGGAAAAGACCTTACCATGCAAGGGCTTTGACTAGATTCTTCTTCTCCAGATTCCCAGTAAAATTGTCCAAATTTTTTCATTGTTTTTCACAGTGTTTTAGACGAATGTTCTTTTTTATTTTATCAGATCTTTCATTTTGTGTTTTCTCTTTATTCCAGTGAGACTTTCCTTTTCTCAGATCTTCTGCTTTCTACAGGAAAATTGGAGGGGAAAATTTTATTAGAGACACCACTCAGAAAATTTTTTTGTTTGTGATGGTCTGAAAAAACGCACCCCTCTCCTTCAGAATCACACTTGGAAAGGGCAAGTAATTTGCAGAGGGTGGCCCTAAAATCAACAATGTGATATTTTGATGGAAAGGTTGATGTTTGCAAAGTGCAGCTGGTGTTTTTTCAGACCCACGTACTCACTGCTCATTTTCTCAAGATAATCTCAGACTGTCTGTGCAAAAAACCATCTCTTGGAGAATCCTTAATTAGCTCTAACTGGAGAGAAGATAATTTCTGGGTCCTTGTTCAAGTTTGCAGGCAACGTTAAAGTCCTTCCTGTAATGTCTGGCAGTCACCGGAGGCTGAGAAAGGCAGAGCGAGTGGCTGTTTTGGGGTGCACATCTCAGCTTTTGGTACATCTCCTGCACAGGCATCTGCACAGTTCCAGGGGTAAGTGGTATCAATATTAATATGATTTTTGTGTGAAGGTTTCTGTGGAGTATAGAGACTCTCCAGTAGAGTTTTTCTCCCTGGGAAACATGGGAAATGGATGACAACATAAAGTATGGGTAAATCCACCCTAGTAGATCACTGTGTCCGGCTGTTCAAGCTATTACCCCTCAGCCCAGCAGAGAGAGGACACCTTTGGCCTGTAGATATTCCAGATTTTGCAAGGCAGCTCAATCCTAGGGAAGCTAAGGAGAGTATTTCCAGGTCACCCAGCAAGTCCATGACAAAGCTGAGAACTGAGCTCGTATCTCCTGAATCCTGTTTCAATGTGCTTTATCAAAGTGAGCCAGCTGGTTCATCCAGGTGGGAACCCTCAGTGAAAATGACCATAGACTCCAAGATCTGGTCCCACAAATTGATTTAGGTTGATGTGCCACCCTCTTGTTACTGGACACGGGCAGCAAAGCACAGACCCAGGCACACAGTTGCTTCATCCAGTCCTCACCTCACTCTGTGCCCTCTGGTTTATTTAAAAGCAACTTGGGAAATATCTTTAGCAAATACCTTTCCACAAACTAGACCTCTCAGCCATTCAGCTGAAAGACTGTGTAGATCATGTGTGTCATTCTTTCTTTAAAATTTTAATCATAACTATCAAAAAACAGGAGCTTAGAGGACCAAAAGAAAAAGTCATCAGCTCTAGTTAATTCCTCAGCAAGGTCTCTGGCTCATCTGATCTGCTACTGGGGATGTTCACTTGGATGTTCTTTTTTGCAAACAGCATTGTTAAAATGCCAAAAGTCTCGGTAAAGGTATTTAGCAGAGCATGAAGCATTGGAGGAAGCATCCCTTGCTCTGAGACTGTTCTGCTGGGAGCAGCTACTGGCTCCAGATCACTCACCCTGCCTCTTATTGAGGTATCAGAGAGTGGAAGGACCTTGGGTTTATCTTCAGACTCAGTGGGGCATCCTGAAGGAAGGGTCCTGAAAAGCTGATGTTTGTAGGGAAGCCCTGGGCTTGGAACAGCCCACAGGTGAGGTCGTGGCAACCTGTTTGTTAGATGCAAGGGGGGAGGCAGAGGGAGCCTCCTGTTGTTGATGGATCTCTTGGAGACACTGAAGAACAGCTGGAGTTGTGGGCAGAGCAGCCCAAGCACTGGAGTCTTTGTGATGTTTAAGTTCATAGAATCACCAAATCATGGAAGGGTTTGGGTTGGAAGGGACCTTAAACCCTCCCCAGTGCCGCCCCCTGCCCTTGGCAGGGACACCTCCCACTAGAGCAGGTTGCTCCAAGCTCCCTCCAACCTGCCCTTGAACCCCTCCAGGGATGGGGCAGCCACAGCTTCTCTGGGCAACCTGGGCCAGGCTCTCACCACCCTCAGAGTGAAAGTTAATCAGTGAAAGGACCTGGGTTATAAACTTAAAGCTACTACCCCTGACACTGCTCACATCTCCCAGGCTTGCCCTCAGATCTGTGGTGCACGCCATAAGAGGCCACACGTCAAGATGTGGAGCATTTCAGAAGGCAAAAGTGCCTGGGAAGGACTTTCCACCTGCTCTGGGGGCTAAAGCAGGAGAAGGGCTAAGGAAAGAGGCCAGATGCAGAGAGAGGACAGTCCATGAGGGCAAGGCCTGTTTTCTGCACCAAAAAGCAGTTCTGCAAGCTTAGCCTAATTGCACAGAGGTGTTGGCAGCATGTCAGCACTGTAGAAAATCAGGAGAGGTTAAGATCATGTTAATTTGTACACACACAGGGGGATCGGGAGGACTGGAAGCAGGGGAGAGTGGATGAAAAGAGGAGGAGGAGGAAGAAAAGGAGGAGGAGGAGGAAAAAGAGGAGGAGGAGGGAGAAGCCTTGCACACGAAAATGTTGGGTTTATGTGTGTGGGGGGGTCCATTTCCAAAGCGAGAATACAAATGATCCCAACAAAGCCCAAGCTGTCCTGAAACCCTGTAGCCAATTAGTGCACATCAATATTTAATCAGATCTCGCTATTGTGCAGCCTGGACTGTGCTACCCCAGCCCCTGCCACACTCACTCTTTCCCATCACAGACACACTGTTATGACACATAATGATATTATCGATGAATAATTTAGAGCAGTTTTTCTCCTCTTCTCTCTCCGTCTCTCTCTCTCCCCGTGCCCTTATTAACAGAAAATGTGGAACAACTTCTGGGAGGAGGCGAGGAAGGAGCTACTTCCGTCATGTTGCCTGAGGACCAGCCCGGCCTCCTGCCTTCCTCAGGCATCCATGATGCTCCCAGGATGGGCTGGAGATGACCTTCCCGCAGTGGAGGCACCAGGTAATAAGCTAAGAGGGAAGACTGACTTGGAAAAGCCTCTTGAAGGTATGCAACAACTTAAACTGAACTGTCTTACATACCAGGGGTCATGGCCAGCAGGGAAAGCACCAGCCAAATGTCACAGAAGATGTCCAAGGAGATGTCCCTTGGCACCTTGGCTCTGGCACTACGGGAAAGCCAGGTCTGTCCAAGGATGCAGTGGGCAGCACTGCCAAAGATCAAACATGGTTTCATGGGTGTAGCCCACCTTCTTGCAGACAATCGTGTGCAAACTGTTGGGGATTCATCCATCTTGGGGTCTCAACTGTTGGGGTCTCCATGCCCTCTTTATGTGTGAAACCCACCAGCTGTGGCCAGGCACTGTTGACGTGCAGGGTAGGATGAACCTGCAAAGCCATACGGTGTCTCAAGATCTTATGGACACCAGTGCAAGAAGTCACTGTGCTTGAGTTGCAGGTCATGGAGAGGTGGAGAGGATGCTGGGTGGGAAGGGCTCCATGGAGGTTCATGGTCCTCCCTGTGTGGTCTGCGAGGGGCCTTCCTCTGTGTCATGATGAGCCTGGGAGTGTTGAGCTGGGCCTCCATCCCTGCCAGGTTGAGCTGGGCCTCCATTCTAATTAACCTAAGGGTTAATCTGTTACAGCTGATCCTTGTCCTGATCCTTTAGTAATATTATGGGGCAAATGCTGGCAGAAGCACAGATCTTATAAATTCCTTTCTTTTTATATTAATTTGAGTCTAATTAGGGAAGCTGTTGAATTTGAGCTATTTTTCTGCTAGCCCTTTCCAATCCTGGCCTCCTGTCAATAGCTTTTGACCTGGTGTCTGCCAGGCTCTGCCTTTCTCATCAGCAACTTCTGAACCTGTTGGCTGAAGTCAGGCTGCTGGGGTGAGGAGTCTCAGGGTTTATAATGTTCCTACAGGATGTAGGTGAATATATAGCTCCTGCACCATGGGAAACGCTGAGTGGGGTGGGAAATGTGGTTTTCAAGTCCAGTCTGGGTGATAAGGGAAGAAATAATTATCTCTATCAAATGGAAATATAACAAAACCAGAACTAGAAATGGTTCTGGCCAGCAGGGATGGGACAGGTAAGCTCTCCCACAGGGGACTTTGGGGAGGTTTGATTTCCAAAGCCTAGAGAACTCAGCAGTTTGGTCCCCCGAGCTCCAGGGAGGTGTGGTGGCCACAACATGGCCCCGAGGCTGGCTGTGGGGCAGAGCTGGGCAATTCACCGTGCTCCGGGAGTAAGGGACGGCAGGGATGGGGCCGCATCTCCAAAGACTTCGTGAAATTATTTTCCTGCTTGTGGAGGCTTAGCACAGAAACCCTCGATAGGCCTGAAAGTCTGGTTTAGCTTTCCAGGCACAGCCCAGAAATGGAGGCAGATGGTTCAGGAGATCTCTTGCCTTGTGCTGTCCCCCCATGCAGGTGGGATCTGTGGTCCCTGTGTCTCCGTCGGGCACACTCTTGTGTTTCTTTTGCACGCCCTGAGCTGAGCAAAGCAAATGTCTGGTTTTGCCTCCGTCCAGATTTGCATGCAGAAGCTGGAACCAGCCCAGCAGCTCTCTGTCCACGTCACCAGCACAGCATCAAAGGTCCTCCGTCCTGTCTTGAAATCATTACTATTGGCAAAATAATTGCAACAACAAAACTACTAAAAGCCCTGTTTGCACTCCTTTCATCTCAGCTCAGCCAAGATCTGGCCAGCTTTCGTAATATGTACTTTTAAAGGGGAAGAGGAAGAAGGGGAAGGAATCTTATCCCTACCCTCGTCTTTACCAGGGCATCATTGGCTATTCTCATGCGATAAAGCACAACATTACTTGAGTTTAGGGGGATTTTTTTTGTGTTTGTTTCTGAAGCGATGAGTGTCAAAGTTGATTATTGATTGAGACGGGGGGATCTGAGAACTGCAGGAGGAAAAACTGACTGATTATTCAAACCTCTTTCTCTCTTCTTTCCCTTTCTTTCCTTTGCACCACGATTGGATTGATCGACCCCGTCTTCATTATCTTCCCTTCTCCTTTCTCTCTTCTGGCCCCTACTGGGGATTCCTGACTAAACTATGGCAGGGCTCAATTGATCCTCCGCAATTCGCTCGCTCCTCGCGAGGAGGAAAAACTGCACCGCTGCATAATTCAAAAAGCAAACACAGAGAGGAGAGGGAGAGAGGAAAAATCAATACGGCTACAACTGATCCTGCAGATAAATGAAGCGGCGAGCGCCGGCGAGAGGGAGGATCCCCGGCAGCCGCCTGGCTGAGCCCAGAGAAAGTTCAGCAACTCGGAAACGGGCTCAGGTGGGGACAGACCAGCCCAAAGCCCTTCTGGAGGGGGACAGGAGGGGAAGGGGGACCTCCCCCCTACTCAGCAAAGAACCCGGGGTGTGGGAAAGCCCAGGGATGAGCGGGAGAGACCCTCTGCACCCACCACATGTGGCGGAAACCTCCTCTTTCTCCTCTCCCTCCTTAACCTCCAGAGCTCCTCCTGCCTCCTCTCCACACCCAGCCAGGCTGTTTCCATGCTGCACCCCAAAACCATGGTAGGTTTTCTGGAGGGATTGCTGCTCCAAGGACAAGGCTTTGCCCTCTGCAGGCCAAGGAGGTTGGGAAACAGGGAAAAAAAAAATGGAACCAGAGGCTCCTCTGCCTCCTCAGTCCTGCTGGGAGGGTGACTTGTTGCCTTTCGCAGGCATCCTGCCTCCCTGGGAGGCAGCAGGCTTGTCCTGGGGACCCAGAGCAAAGCATTAAAAAATAAATAATAATAATTAAAAAAAAAAGAATCAAAGGCTAGAATTTTCCACCTGCATAGAGAAGATGGGCTGACTCCAGGGCTGGCTGCTGGTTGATAACCTGGTGGGAAAGCAGCGAGCATTTTCCCTCCTCGCCATGAGGAGGGGAAGGACTGGATCCTCTGTGAGGGATGCTTTGGGCACGGGAGGTCTGTGTCGCACCAGGGACAGCCTCCCATCACCCTTCCTATGCACCTTGTGTGGCAGAAAGAGGGGAAAGGAGTCAGGAATTATAGGATCATAGAATCATATGGGGTTTAGAAGGGACCTCTGGAGATCATCTCCCCACTGGAGCAGGTCTACCTAGAGCACATTGCACAGGAATGTGTCCAGGTGGGGTTTGAATGTCTCCAGAGATGGAGACTCCACCACCTCCCTGGGCAGCCTCTGCCAGGGCTCTGACACCCTCACAGTAAAGAAGTTCCTCCTCATGTTTAGGTGGAATTTCTTATACTCAAGCTGTGCCCATTTCCTCTTGTCCTGTCCCTGGGCACCACTGAGAAAAGACCAGCCCTGTCCTCCTGACACCCTCCCTTTAAGTATTTGTAAGCATCAAGGAGATGCATCAAGGAGACAGCATCTCTTGGATGGTCTGGCAAGAAGAGCCACTAAGGGGTGGCATCTGGAGGCCCTGATGCCCAAGCTGATATCCTTGGGGCTTGCACAGGGACTGAAAATGGCTCAAAGTTTTGGCTGTTGGCAAGGGAAAGTTCATAGAATCTTAGAATGGTTTGGGTTGGAAGGGACCTTAAAGATCATCGAGTTCCAACACCCCTGTCCTGGGCAGGGACACCTCCCACCACACCAGGT
>BJBW01004699.1:88573-101494 GCA_004320125.1 Scolopax mira | reverse complement strand
GGGAGGGGGTTGAGGCACCATCCCTGGAGGTGTTCAGGAAAGGAGATGACCTGGTGCTCGGGGATATGGATTAGTGTTGGGTTGGGATTGTTTTGGGTGTGCTGTGGGGTTTGTGTAGTGGTTTTTGTTTTGTTGTTTTGGTTTGGTTTGGTCTTTGTTTGTTTTGGTTTGGTTTTGGTTGTTTGGGTGGTTTTTTTTCATTGTTTGGACTAAATGATCTTAAAAGATCCCTTCCCACCCAGGTGATTCTGTGATTCTTGCTCTTAAGCAGCTTAGCAAATATAAAATAAAAAAGTTACCCTGAGCATAGTGATCTAGTACCTCAAATGACAAAAACCAGGAGTGTCTGGGCTCCATGTGCCTCCTGTGGAGTGGCTAGAAATGACGTAGAGAGAAAACCCTTCCTTGTACCGATGCATTCTCATTGTCAGGCAGCGCCCAGCCCTTTCCTGGCTTGTAATGGGTCCCCAGAAAGCCCCCGAGCTGGTGTCTCACCAGTGCAGGGAGCTGTGCTGAGATGCACTGAGGCTTCCTGCAGCCAGGAGAGAGCAAAGGCTTTTAAAACAATATTACTCTGTATTTTAAGATGATTTAAGAACCCAGAGAAGAGCCCAGCACTGGGTTTGCCAGCAGAAGGAATAGATTGTTCTCTTAAAAGCTTTTAAATGCGTGTGATAGAAAGGGGAAACACAGCTGCCTGACTGAAAGATATTGCTGTGGTACCAGCTTCCAAGCTGCCCACACATCACTTTAACTCTGCTTTTATGTGGAGCTGGAAGACACCTTTGCTCCGTGGTGGGATCTTCAAGGGTCCCCAGTGAATCGGGCACCCAGGAGAGGCATTTCAAAAAGAACGTGGGTGATAAAGAGGGGAGGATTTTAGTTAGCTCCTTAGTCATCGGGGTGCCTGAATGAATTCCCCTGAAACACTGCAGTTACTCAGAATCAAACTCCCTTGTGCAAATCCTGCTTTACCATGGTCCTCAGAGGGCTGGGAGGTGAGGTCCCCCATCCTGGAGCGTCCAGCAGGAAGGCAAAGCTGCTTCCCTCTGCAGACCCCTTTGTGCTGACACCCCGCACCCATCCGAGAGTTGGAGGGAAGATGCTCACTCAGTGCCTGGAGTGAGCCTGCAGCTGTCTGCGGCTGGAGAACGGCTCTGTCCTCTGGTGCAGGACACCTTGGCAGCCTGCAGAGTTCAGCCTTGGTTTCTCCTGGCTCTCCCCTTTGCCCTCAGAGCACTCGTGGTTGTGAAGCGCTGAATCAACACCTCTGAGACCGGTTTTTCCCTTGTTTCTCTGGAGAGGAGCTGGGATGAGTCTGTCTCCCAGTGATAAAGTGATGAGGGCTGTCGCACAGCCCCGGGACCCGGCTCCGGATGCACCATCTGTAGCGCGACCCCGAAACAAACTCCCAGTTCCTCCCTCGGTGCCAAGCACTTTGCACTGAGTGACGTCCAATTTTCTGCTCTGCTAAAACTTGCAGCACCGACCCAGGCACCCTCCATTCAGTTTCACCCCCCCCTCCCAGTGGAAGGGTGGGTTTTCCTCTGGAAACCCTGCACACATCCCAGCTGTTCTCTGGCAGCAGAACCATCTGCCTCCCGCATGCTCTAAGGCCATTTGCACATCTCCCAGCAGTTGCCCTCACCCTTCAGGTCTGAGAAACCGTTGGGTGGGTGGAAAGGGACAGTCACAAGTCCTCAGCAAGGGGACTTCCTCATGTTTGTGCAGCTCAGGTGCTGGGAAAGGCTCACTGAGCCTCGCTTTGTGTTTCACTGCAAATTCTCACCCATCCCCAGTGGACTCAGGTGGTGTGGGCAGAGTGGAAAGCAGTTGGAGGCCTGGAGACAAGGTCCAAATTCCCCCGGTTACTTGTGTTCCTGGGTGCCACTTGGGCACATTGTGCCCATTGTCAGTAGTCACAAGGATTCAGTGCCAGGTCTGGAGCATAAATGGCTCTAAAGAATCCTGGCCCAGGCTCCTCTGAACCGTCATGCTACTTTATCCACACAGGAGCGTGTCCTTTAAATGGCAGCAATCCTTATGGCTTTCCCAACATTACATTTCTTTCTGCAGTGCGCTCCCCCTCTCTTTCTGCCCTCCAGGGATGGCTTTTGTCTTCTGCCGCTGTGCTACACGTCTCAACTTTTGTCATCCCCCCGATTGCCTGAGGCAGTGGAGGTGACCTTGCTGCTGAGCTTTCCTTTCCCTTTTACATGGGAAGCTCCTTCCTCCTTTGAGCTGCTCGTCACCACGCTGTGAAGCTCATTTTCTCCTCTTGTCAGAACAAGTCTCGCTCAGGCAGGATTTGGCCATGAAAGACACAAGTGAGAAGGTGTTGTGATCAGCCTGCACCACCTGGTCTGCCTGCCCTGGGTCTGTCTTGGAGATGGAGAAGGTGAGCCACGGTCTGCCATGCCTGAGCCCAGCTCCAGGACCACCACACATCCCTCTCCCAAATATCCATCTCCCTCCAGGCCACATACTTCTCATTGGTTCCTCTCTGCCCAAAAGCCCCTGAGGTGGGCTACAGAAGACAGAGCAGATGGCTAATGGCAAATTGTTGCAGTGGAAAGAAAGGGCTTGAGAGGTCTAGGGTATTGGACAGTCACAGGAGAAGGGTGGAAGGGTTTGTGGCCAGCATATGCCACAAGGCTACCAACCAATAGAAGAAGGATGGCAGCTTAATTGTTCTAAAGAGGAGAGCATTGTGTACCTCTGGCCATCTTTATTGCCTCTGTCTGTGCCTCTCCTCGTTCTACTAGATCTCATTTGAGAAAGGATTGAAGCAGTGAAGCTACTTTTAAGAAATAAAAGGTTTGGGCAAACGAGGTGTTGGTCATGGGTCTACCTAAGGTGTAGACTTTCATGGTGTGCTCTACACAGCTGTATGGTGATGGATGTGAGATGACCAGCAGAGCACTGGCCCATCCTGTGGAATTAAACCACGTCTGCCACCTGTGCTGTGATACTGGTTTGAAGATTTTGAGTGGTTGAGTTCCCTCCTCTCCTGCCATGAGCCCCCAGTGCTGCTCGTTTCCTCCCATCAGGTGATGCTGGTCCTTCAGCATCCTGGTGTAGCCACCCACCAGCCCTTCAGCATCCATTGGGACCACACTGGTCACATCTCATGGTGCAGACCCTTCATCTTCTCTGTCTATACTCTTGCTCACTCAGAGTTGGTGTGATTTCAGGCAGGAACTGAGAGAAAAGTCAATTCTCTTTCTTTGAAAGAAAACTGGAGTATTTCTCTGCCCTGACAAACGTGTTCTTTTCCACAGTCTCTCTGTGGAGTAACAGTTCACCAATAATTGACACGGTGAGAAAAGAGTGGGTTTTCTTGCAGAAACCCTCAGTGCTCTTTGCCCACTGGGATCTGTTCTCTAAGAGTGATGAGAAAAACAGGGAAGCAGGCTCAGCATAGAGAAAGTTATCATTTCTCTCCAAAATGTTCCACCTGCACTTTTTTTCAACACGTTTCACGATGTGGAAAAATAAATTTAAAAAAAAAAGAAAAAGCAAATTGAAAATCAGAACTTCTGCAAGACAGCTGGAAGAGCTCTTCCTTCTTCAGGCAGAGCCCAGCAACTCAGATTTGCCAGGTTCGGGGACTTTTCAGCTATTCTTTTTGATCCGGCAGCCAGGAGAGGGAGCTCGGCATCCTAGTCCTGGACTCCACTCGCCGAACATCACTGAAGACAATGTTGATGATTCTTTTGTTCAACAAATAAAAGAAGTGGCCCACGAGGGAGCCGTGTTGGCAGCTGCTTTATAAGGGCTTCGGGGAATTGGGGAAAATCAATGCTTGCCAAAGGCAAAATGGACAGTGCCGGTGGAAGAAAACAGAAGTAACTACCAGGCTTCTGAGAGATTATTGCAAGCAGAGGACCTGGTCTTGGGAAACTGGGGTGTCTTCAGTCCCCACAGCCATCGGTGGGAGCACAGAGCACTCGGTGTCTGTCAGGACCAGGAGCAGTAGAAATGCTTGAGGCTGAACTTGGGACATGGGCTGTTTGTCACCAAAACCCAGAGGAAAGTGCTTTTAGTAAAAATTCTGGGTTCCTTTCCCAGAGCACTGAGGACTCGGCCTCGTCAGGAGCAGTAGGGATATTCAGTGATTTTTATATTTCAGTGTTTAAGCGGGAGGATAGTCAGCAAGCTTTAGGTGTCACAGAGAGAACGCTCAGAGCATCAGAATGGAAATGGATTCCCAAAAGTACTGAACATCGGTGGAAAGAAGACACTTTTTAAAAATGGATAATTATTCAGTGCCAGCCTGCCACCGAGGCCAGGAATTCTGTAAGACTTGAAGGGAGACATTTGTATAGATAAAAAGAGCCCTGTACTCCTAACACAAAACTTCCTGAGCTTAATTATGTCAGCTTAATCAGTTCTGATTAGCAGTGCTCTGATTCCCGGATTTACTGGAAGTCTTATTTCTTTGTTTCCTTTTGATGTTTAAGATCCTGGGAAGAAGAAATGAAGAGCAAATTGTGGGCCTGGCTTGGCCAACCTGTTGATGAATTAAAGATATACCACCCCGAGGATTTTGGGGCTGCTTCTCAATGCTTTTTCTGAAGGCCTCATAAACCCTTAGCAGGTTAATTTCAACCCAGGCTGTCATGGTGCCCCGGTCCAGACATACTGGCTCACCACCAGCTGCTGGTTTTGGGGAGACTCTTCCACAGTGCAGTGCAAGTGTTTGGTGTCAGTCCTCTGCCCGGTGACATGTAGTTGTAGGCACAGTGAAGGGAATGCTCCATATTGAGGATGCTGGGAGGAAGAGCATGACTCCCTGTGGGTGGACTCATGGTTCATGGACCATGTCTCTTCAGCCGTTCCCTGAGCTGCTGTACCCACACAGCACAGACTGGTCCATGCCCCAGATATCACCCGTCTACTGCACAAAGGGATTTTAGAGGGTGCTGTGTGATGTATTTCAGACACAAAGGCTGTAGTCTCTAGCTTTGAGGAACAAGGCTGCCCAGCCTTTTTCACTCACCCCAACTGCCATAGTCTCACTGGGGTCAGTGGTGCCCCAAATCATCCAGTGACCGTCAAAGCTGATGAGTCTTTCTCTGTTTCCTTCCAAATCCTTGTTGGATAAGGACAGAGCTCGGGAGGAAACCACAGCCTTATCCCGACAGATACATTTCCCCTTGGGCTAGAGTGAAAAAAAAAAGTTATTTTGAGAGTGCCAGATGGGCTATGGAGAAGTGGTAACAATACCTGCCATTAAAATATCTAGCTCTATTACATGATGGCTGGCACTCAGCAGGCTGAGACCTGCACCTAAGCTCAGAGCCCTGCGAGGCCAAGCACTGCCTCAGCCAGATGACGGTGATAACAAAGGTTGTGGGTCTTGGTCATGGAGGGAGACAGCTCCAGAGAGAGCCCCTGGAAGCCTTGCGTCTGTTTTAAACTGAGTCTTTATTCTCTGTAAGTACTCTGTGGAGAGTGAGAAGATGCCCCGTGCACCTCCCAGCAGGCAAAGCCCAAGATATCACCCTCCCACCCTGCTCCTGGCAAATCCTGGCTGGCTTGGCTGGTGTTCCTCTGTCAGCGTCTTCATGTAAAATGGCACTTCAGCCATTCCTGAGAGCTCTTCCTACCCTCATCCAGGGTGTTCCTCTGCCTGCATGGCTCTCACTGACATGAAAAATGAACACCTTTTCTGAGGATCACCTTCACCTGCTGCCCTATCTGGGAGAAGAACCAATGCCTTGAAGACCATGCACCCAGACATCTATTTCCCAGCAACCCAGCTGAGGGTTTGCTCATCCCTCTCTCACTGAGTTTATCCAGCAAAACCACTGTGTTTTCTGTTTTAACTGCAGCACTTCCTTTGGGTAGTCTGCTGATGGGCTGTTCTTGCCCTTAAAAGTTTCTCAGTTGCTGTGATGGGGCTTATGAGGTGATTTCTTCCCCAGAACCCCTCCAAGCATTCAAAAGATGGAGCCTCTTCAGTGAGATCCTTCTGTAGGACTAATGTCTACCATGAGCCTTTTGCATTCAGGCATCAGTAAAGTGAATAAAGGAACCACGTACACACAACTTTAAGATAATAGACTCAGGGAGGATGGACCTTCTGGTTCCTAATGTTCTGTGTTGTACGTTTATAAACTGCAAACACTTGAATAATGCATAATCACGTCTTCTTCACGGGCTTTCACCTCTTTTTCTATGCTTGAGGAATGTCCCTAACTGCTGAGCAATTTCCTTGTTGGTCACTTGTGCTCAGCCTCATTAGCAGATCCTCCCACCCATCATGAATATTCAAAATCGGAGCTCATTTGCAATTGGTGGGCTGTATCATCACACGGCACAGCTCTCTCTCTCCTGGTTGGAAAGATGCCCAGGCTGCCCTCCTGCCCCATCAAATGGAAAGTGTGTTTTCTGGGACCGTTCCCACATTGACTTTGAAATTTGTTTCTCCCACAAACATTTGTCCTCGCAAACCAATTGCTTTGGCGGCTGCAGAAAGCAGACATAAAAGAAACATGGACATTTATAATTGAAAGGGAAAGTCCTTAGCTTTGTTGAATCTCCTACTGGAGGTGCCAATTAGAGGCCGCTGGATCCTGGATGGAGACACCCACCTGGTCCCGTTTCGGGCAGGGGAGCAGCAGGAATTTGCAGGCTCTGCCAGGTTGGGTCAGGATGAGACCTCCAGCCTCGAAGCAAAAGTTGCATGAGTCCAGCTCCCCTGTCCTGAAGCCAGCCAGGCCCCAGAACTTTTAGAAACTGAAAGGCTGAATGAAAACATCAAATACCAAGACAGTTTGCAGGAATATCAACCAGAGGGGAAAAAAAAAAAAAAACAACCCAAACTAAAAAAACCCAACGGTACCTATACCATCACTGGGCACAGACAGCTCCAGATTTTGTAGCTTCCAGACAAAGTCAGCAGCAACCGTCAGAATCTGTGTTTCAAGTCCGACCTTCTGCTTTTATCTATATTTTAAACCCCACACAAGGTATACAAGGCGAATGTTGCTGTTACAGTCAGAAAAGCCTAAATAATGGATGAAGAACAGAGGCTGCAAAGGGGGGCGGGGAGGGGGGGCAAAAAGAAAAAAAGAAAAAGAAAAAAAAAAGAAGAGGAAGAGAAAAGCTTGAGGAAAAGAAAAAAAAAAAAGGCAAGAGAAAAAGAAAGGAAACAGCCCTCCAAAATCAGCAGAGGCTGACACCGTCAGTGGGAGCCTCTCTCCTTCGTGGTGAGGGACACTGAGGATGGATCAGGGGCTGTTCCTGGAGCAGGGGCCGTTTCCTACGCTCCAACCAGAGCTTCGGTGCTGTCTTTGCCTCTTCCGAGCTCCTCTTCCAGCAGACACACGGCGAGTCCCAGGAGGAAGGAGCCCAGAGGTCTGAAGTCAGGTGTGGTGGGAGAAGGAGGTGTCCCTGATGGACAGGGCTGTGCTCTGCTCAGAGATGCTAAAATATTACCAGGATCGGGCCCTCTTGCACTGAGGTGGGGGTTGAGGGAAAGGTCTGGCCATCATGGAAGCGCAGATGGGGAATTGCTCAGGCCCCCCACCTCTTCCAGGCAAGGGTGAAGACAGGAACCCTTCTTTTGCAGTGAAGCGAGGCTGCTCTTTGCTTTGCCTTCCCTTCCCCAGTTATCCATATCTTCATGAGTAAGAGGGACAAACCAGGACTTCAGGTGCTGGACCAGGAGCATCTCTGTGATGAGAGGAAGGGACAGAGCTTACTCAAAAGGCTTGGACACAGCTGGCACATCCACAAAGCTCCTCCTGAGCTGGAGGAGGTGACTTTCTTCCTGACACCCCCACCTCACTCCCCAGCTGGGCTCAGGATTAGTGGTCAGAACTGGTCACAGTGGTGTAGGCATGCTGAAGACACATCTCTTGGGGAATATGTCCCCCTCCAGAGCTGCAGGGGTGATAGGAGGGGGACAGCAGGGCGATTTTAGGGGCTGCTTTCACCTCAAAACTGCCTGGGCCCAGAAAGTACCCCGATTTGGGACAGCGTGGGACAGTAAATAAACCCAGCAGCTCCAGTGCCCCAGCACTGCCCATGCCCAACTCTCTTCCCCTGGCATCGTGCTCCCGAAAGTGGGAAGGTTTCAGAGCCGATGAATTAAGGCCATCAGGGAAAATTGCCATCTAATGAGGATTTTAACAAAGAGAGCCATGAAGGCAGAAGATCTTTGTACGGAAACATTTGCTGGATTCTTTATTATTCCCGTAAGAAGTTACTCTGGAGGCAGCGACTTGTGCTTTTGTGGTGGGACCTGGAGCCCTGGGGAGGTCTTTGCTCCTGGCAGCGTGTAGCTCCACCTGGATCCCTCCGAGGGCAAGTGGCATCTATCGCCGGGATAACCTCCAGCGGAATTTAGACCCCTGAATGGGAGAGGACTTTACGGAGCTGAAAACGGGGAGTGGGTTGCAGGAGGCCACCTTCCTGCCGCCCCAGCCCTGGGAGGGAGCCTGGCTCCAGCCCGCAGGAGCTAAGAGCCTTACGAAGCAGAACGAAGCCATCAAGGCTTGGCGCAGAAGCAAAGCTGCATTTCCACTCCCTGCAAAGTGCACAGTCACCCCTTCCTGACTTACCCCCCCACCACCACCACCACCAGCCCCCCCTCCCCAGCTCCAGTTTGTTTTGAGTGGATTCTTTGTTTTCTCTTGTCTCTGCCCTCGCTTTGCAGGTGCTGGTTGTTTTTAAGGGGCGAGCTGCTTCACTGGAGCCCCAGGCTGTGATGGGGAGCAGAAAGCTGACAACCAGCCCGAGCCCTCTCCCCCTCCTCTGCCTCCTCTCTCCCCACTGCCCTCCCCAAGCCACAGCCCCCCAGGTCACAGCCAGACCCTGGCACCATCCCCAGGTGATGCCACGGTATCACCAGCTCTCCTTTTGGGGTTCCAGCCCAGCAAAAGAAGGAGCCAGAGCTCAGCAGGCACCAGCAGCCCCTTGCCCTGCGGCTGGCTGCAAGCAAGGTGGGTGGTGACCACCAGCAATGGAGGAGATGCTCTTGCATTATCTCGGGGAGAACTGCAGTGGACCTGCCAAAATGGGCAAGAGTTGGACTGGAGATGGGGGAGAGGGAGGGACAGAGGGGAAAAAAAAAGGTGAAGCAGAGCCAAACAGAGGTTTTCACAGGGATTGCCTGAAGACGTCTGCCAGGGTCAGATAGATAAAGGTGTTAATGCCAAAGGATCATCATTCTGCAACTGGCTTATTTATATTTATGGCCTGTCAGCAGAGAGTGTGTCCTTGCACCGTGAGGCTACTTGAAATGAAAATGCGCTGCCACACACAAGAGACATTGCCTGATGGGACAAAGGGAGCACAGATGATGTAGAGAGGCTCTTACCTGAGAATAAGCAGATTCATGGTTGGTTCAGCACTGAGACCTCACCACGGGGACTCACCCTGCCCGTGATTCTGAGGGGTGTTACTCCCAGAAACTCCAGTGCCCGGGCAGTTGAGCGCTCAGCTGTATTGGACCCTTTAATTATCTGGCCCTGGGCATTGCAAGGCAGTCTGTTGATGATAACTATGCCCACCTGTAGGGTGTGCATCCCCCGCCCCCAAGGGATTTTTGCAGTCAGTAGCTGTGGTGAGAGTGCCAGCACTCCAGCAACAGCAGAAGAGGTGGTATCTTGCTTAGATTTGCTCCTACTACATCAATAATTTCATATACTTCATAAGCCAGGAGGATGTGGGGTCAGGTCTCTGAATGGTGATGGTGCCAGTATTAAACGACACAAGAAGTGGGGAAGGTGGGCATTACCATGGGATGGGGAGACACCAGCAGACAGTGTAGGGGCCCCACAGGAAAGTTCATGGCATTGTCCAGTCTGTGCTCTGTGTCCCTTGCAAAGGTTCTCACCTGCACAGAGGAAGCCTCTTCTCATGGTGCAGACCCAAGCCTCTGCTAATCAAGGGTTTTTTCTTGGCAGTAGAAAGAGCAGGGAAAGAGCAAGGTTGCAAAAATTGGAGGCATGAAAGTTGGTCTGGAAGGACATTGATCCAGCAGAGTCAAGGGAGAGAGAGGTTCCCTCATTCATGAGAAGTACAGCGAGCCGTGTCGATACAATACATTAGTAATAAATGGTGGGAGAATGGGAAGAAACAGCATGGCCGAAGGGGATACTCAGGTAAGAGTTCAAAATGCCTCTTCTGTCAGAGCTGTGTCAATCAGCTTCCTTAACGAGGCTTCAAAAAAAAGTCTGTCTGGAACATCTGAAAATCATCCTGGGCTGCTGTAGCCATCACAGCGAGAGCAGGGCAGGTGGGGGGTTATTCCTGTGTCACTCTGTCCTGTGCTCACAGCAGGCACAGAAAGCACAGAGCCATCCCCTGTCACACATGAGCACAGTGCTCAGAGAGTGGCGAGGTGTTAGAGGGCCAAACTTCATCCAGTTTGTCTCAGGGGCCACTCAAGAGACACTTCTGGTGCCCAAAACAGGTGGTGTGAGAGCTGTGGAGAGCCTGAGGGATGAGAGGCTGGTGGAAGCACCACCTACCCCCACCTACGGTGCATCTGAATTCCCCAGGGCCAAGCAGACCAAGTGCTCGCTTCCAAGCTTGGCAGAGGTGGCCCTGGGGAGATGGATGGAGAACCAGTGTCTCAAGAAGGGCAGAACAAGTGGCCTAGAGGCCAGTTGCCTTCAACAGCCAAGGGCAGGAGGGGTGTCCCCACTGGGGCTCAGATTTCCGCATCTGTAGGGTGTAAGAGCAGCTGTACCAGTCCATATAGGAGACCAAGACCAACTTTCTTGTCCAGAGCTGACCATGCAAAGGCACCGTAAGGTCCATGAGAGCACTGTTCGCCCAGCAGCATCCTCAGGCAGGCTGAGGCAGGGCTGTGTGGCCATGTAGTGTGTGAAGGGACCAGCAGAGCTGGTGTCCCAGGCTCTCCTCAGGTTCAAAGAGACTCTGCAGACCTGGCTTTGAAGTCTTCTCGGTCAACACTTCCCTGAGAATTCTACTGTTGGAAACAGCGAAGCTGAGCTATTGAACTGATAAACCAATTGCTTTGGACTAGATGATCTTAAAAGGTCCCTTCCAACCAAGGTGATTCTGTAATTCTGTGATTCTGATCTCCATGCTTCCATGATCTCAATAACTGGAGGAGGCCACAACTCCTAAGCTTTAACTGAACCTTTGCTCTCAGCGAGGCCCAAAGAGCAGGGCCCTACAGAGAGAGCTTGAAGGTTTCCCTAATTTAACCAAAATATCCTGCAGCCCATTTAACAGCACATTATGAAGTTATATCATAAATAATTAACACTGAACTACAATTGACATTATGAAGCACGTGGCTGGCTCAGTGAGTCTCTTCCAACAGCCAGTCATTCATGAGGGGGGGATGCACAGCCATGGTGGCAAACATCAGCCCCTTCCCCCGGCAAGAGGACCATTCAATGCAGCCACTTCTGGTGCAGAGCACGGCAGCTGCTTAACAGCACACTTCCAGTCAAGGGGAGAAGGAAAACATCACATCTACACTGGATTGTGGGGTCGATTTAGGGTGACAGGAGGTCCAGAGCCTTTGGACATAGCTCCAGGGTCAGCACCTTGCAGGGATGGTATCTGAGGCTCTGCCCTTCTCCTGGACAGTGTGGTTTCAATGGGATGCCAGATCTTGGGGGAAAAGGCAAACCTTTTTCTCATCACTTGCAGCTCCTGGCAACTTCTGCAAGAAACCAAGGCTGGAGGTCCATGCCCAGACATTGGGACCCAGCTCAGTCCCTGCTCCCTTGGTGGGTGCACCTCCAGAGGTGGCTGCACGTCCCAGTAATGGGCAGAGGGACTCCCAGAGCCTTGTCTTTTGGCAATGTCAGCACCACCTGGAAGGTCTGCCTTGATTCCAAAGCATCTGAGAACAAAATCTGACCCGGGATTCAAAGTTTCCTGAGGGAAACCCGTTCCTCATAAGCTGGGGTCATCAATAGACCGACCGCTTTTCATCCCCTGTCTCACAGCAGAGCTGGGCTCCTCTGTGAGCCGTGGGGGAATACAACTCAGCATCTCCCTCAGCATCCCCACCGCCCCTCCTTGTCCCCTCCCTGGGCTGGTTCCCACTCCTCAGGGACACGTCACCATCCCTCCACCTGCCTTTACACCAGCGGAGACAGCAGCACAAAGGTACCAAGCAGAGGGGCTGCCCCTTGGTGGTGAATTAGTCATGGCCAGAGGACTGACCCCGTGTCCTGCTGCTCGGGTTGGTTGTTCCCTGCTGGGGGGTGTGGGGGGGGGCTGCAAACAGCCGTAGAGCAGAGGATTCCCATGGTTTTGGCTACAGAGTGCATCCAGAGCCCATCCCCACCCCCAAGCCCCCTCCTTGATCTGTGTCTTTTAATAAAGACGTACAGGCAGCGGGCTTGAAGAGCTCGCTTAGATCTGAACCAAAGAGCACAGCTAGGGGAAGAGGAAAAATCCATGCGAGAACCTGGGGGTAGTCAGAGCTCGCAGATGCTGTGGGAGGGAGGCAGAGCTGCTAAATCACTACCTAAGAGGAGCCTGCGAGGGAGAAACCCAGGCAAAGATGATTGAAGCATCTCCGGGAAGAGTCATCAGAAGCCATTAGCCCGCGCAGGGGAGGCTGGGCTGCCTCCCCCGGCTCCCAGCGGGGAGGTTTGGGTCTCTAATGGGAGAGGTTGGAGCCTGGGACTCCCTCGGTGCCTCTCTGCTGGAGGTTGGGTCCCGGTTTGTCTCCCCGAGCAGGAGGTGAGAGAACGGAGCAGGAGCCAGGGAGATCCAGCATCTCCTCCTTCCACCAAAGGGTCCCTCTGAAGGTCCAAGTGGTCTTCCCAGCAGGAGAAGGGAGGACCTGTTGGACTTCTTGGAGTGGGACCAGAGCAGGCCCTGGAGATGCTGGGAGGGCTGGAGCCCCTCTGCTGGGAGGGGGGGCTGAGGGAGTTGGGGGGTTCAGCCTGGAGAAGAGAAGGCTCCGGG
>BJBW01004699.1:52529-63770 GCA_004320125.1 Scolopax mira | reverse complement strand
TCAGCTCCATCTCCCCTCTGTCAGTGTCAAACCCTTTCCTAGAGCTCCCCTCCCTCATCCAGAGTCCCTCCCCATCTCTCCTGGAGCCCCTTTAGGGACTGAAAGGGGCTCTAGGATCTCCCTGGAGCCTTCTCTTCTCCAGGCTGAACCCCTCCAACTCTCTCAGCCCCCCCTCCCAGCAGAGGGGCTCCAGCCCTCCCAGCATCTCTGTGACCTCCTCTGGTCCTGCTCCAACAGCTCCATGTCCTTCCTGTGCTGAGGACTCCAGAGCTGGACACAGAGCTCCAGGTGGGGTTTCCCCAGAGCAGAGCAGATTCCCCCCCTGGCCCTGCTGGCCACACTGCTGGAGATGCAGCCCAGAGTGGGGGGGCTTTCTGGGCTGCCAGCACATATTGCCAGCGCATCTGCCAAAATGTGGGCACAGTCCTCCAATTTCTACCAAGCCCACTGTGCCTTGATGTTCACAAGATGGAAACTGAAGCCCACACCAGCACCACTGAGACCACCTGAAGCAGGAATGTCTTTCTTGCCTGGGCTGGACCGCATTTCCATTCACCTGGAGACCATGGGCTGTGCCTCAGGTGATGCCTCCAGCAAACATCAGCAGCACGGGCTGAGCCCAAGATACTCTGATGCCAGTGGGACCTGGAGGAGGTCCAGTGAGGTCTGGAGGAGCTGCATCAGACTGGGCTGGGAGCAGAAGGTGGCACCACCCTGAGACAAACCCCCTGAACCACCCGAGCATCTTCATCCCTGACCCTCCTGGAGCAGGGAAAGGGAATTAGCAAAAACAAATCAGGTACTAATTCCAAGTGTCAAAGCCACTTGAGGAAACAGCTTTGCTTCTGGGAGACCCGCAGGCGGAAAAGCTCGTCTGCATAAATGAGCCTCCCGCCCCCAGAAACTTCCACGACTCACTCCTGTGCTGTCACCACTGTCCCCAGGACCTCTCCCCACCCTCACCCCCCCTGCCCAGAGCCCCCCTGAACCCCGCTCCCCCTCTCCTCCCACCAGCAGGAGGAGGAAAGGACGGATGGGTGGAGGGGTCTGAGCAGAGGACTCCGGAGGCACAGGGTCAGCACCAGCATTGGTGGGACTGGGGAAAAAAGAGGGGATTTTAGCCCAGGGCCCCCCCGTGAGTGACAACGGCCCACGAGCGGGCAGCAGCTGTACAGTGCAGGCTGGTTTTGTTCTGGGGACAAAAGAGCCGAAATTGCGCTTGGGCAGCAGTTCAAACAGGGTTTCCAGTGCCCGTCTGCAAACAAACCCTCCCCAGAGCCTCCTCCGTCCCTGGCCAGGCAGGTTGCCCGGGCGGGCAGCCGGGAGCCCTCGCAGGGCTATCTGGTGACAGGAGCACGCTTTTGTCCCCGTTCCTCCCAGGGAAAGAGGGGAGGCATCTAAAGCGGGGAAAGTTTATCCCGTCATCGGCAGGTTTCTTGCCTTTCAGGGGAGACAAAGGTGTCTGTGCTCTCACAGCGCCCGTGGACCCACATCTCCTGGGGAATGGGATCAAAGCAGCCCCATCTCTCAGGTACTTCATCCCTGATGCACTTACCCCACTCCATTTCTAACCTGTTTCTGACCCATTTCTAACCCCACGTTTCTGTCCATTTCTAACCCCACGTCTCTGGCCCATTTCTAACCCCACATTTCTGACCCATTTCTAACCCCACGTTTCTGACCCATTTCTAACCCCACATTTCTGACCCATTTCTAACCCCATGTTTCTGGTCCTCAAGGGCACCAGCCCTTCCAGTGCTTTCCCTGGCACTTCAGTCACTCAGGGGCTGGTGTTCAGCCTTTCTCCCCCCCCTCCAGATGTGGTCATCGTGCTCTCTGAGGTCAACTGAAGAGCCCCAAGGTGACTGCCCACCCACGTGGGTGCCCCATGACCTGGCAGAGGAGTCTGGAGGAAGTCACACACCATTTGAGGACAGCTTCCTTCGCTGAAATGCAGTGCACAGTTTGGGAGAAAACCATCTGATATGGCCTTGGTCCTTGCACATGGTCCCTTCCAAACATGGAAGTTGCTTCCGAGCTCTCCTGTTCAGCAACCATGTGGTGGTAACCAGAATTCTCACGCCAGGTGAGGGCACCTTCAGCCAAGTGTCCACAGCCCCCTCCACGACAGCGGCCGGCACTCAGACACACAACAGACACAGATTTCTCACTTACCAGCAAACCAGCAAAAACAATAAGGTGTCAAAATGCCTTTGGATCCCCTGGGATATAACAAAACCTAAAGGAAAGAGCTTTTTTTCAGAGATGAGGAGGAGAGACGTGATGGGAGGAATATCTGGGCAGGATGGTTTATTTGACTTTCATACATAAATCTTCACTGGATATTATTTGACCTTCACTGCATAAATCTGCCTTTCCGACAGGCAGAATTCTTCCAGGCGGGACTGGGGGACTGAGGAGAGGAAAGGGTTAAAAGCCCTCCAGGCCATGGGACCTTCCCATATTGTCCCTTTTCTTATCCCCTGCCACTGGGGAGATTAGCAGCAGCAGATTAACCTGGTCTGTGCCCCGAAGGCACTTTGGAGATGAAGAGCAGAGGAAGCAGAGGCTGATCTTTGAGTTCCAAAATGCTTGGATGTCCCTGCAGGAGGTAGAAAAGGGCTGGAGGGAGAGAAGGTCCAGAGGGCTGGAAGGGGAAAGGATGTGCAGGGACGATGGAGAACATTAACAGGGCACAGCAGCTTTCTGCTCTGAGAGAGAGAGGTCCAGCCCTTGGACCTCATGAGTTCCTGAAGGGCATCAGTGACTCAAGAGCAGCTTCAAGGTCCCTACGAGGAGGTGCAGAAGTCTCCGAGATGGGACTTTGTGGCAAATCTAAGGTTCCACAAGCCAGGGGGCTAGCCAAGAGCTCAGCATGAGACTGAAGAAGGTGGCCAAGCTGCTGCCCACAGGTCAGGGAGGAGTCACACAAGGCCTTGGCTTGCCCAGCCGACATGCGATGGGCTGGACCTGCTGTGCAGAGCTCCTGGGAGCCCTAATTAGTGCCCTCAGCGATGCATTAGCAGGAGGGGTGCAGCTGAGCCACAGCCCTGACTCAAGAGCAGGGCTCTGTGGACAGTGGCTGCTTGGCTGAAGGAAGGAACTGTGGAGGGAGAGCAGGCAGAAGACTTCAGAAATTATATGATTTGGGGCTTTTCTTGCCCAAACCTGAAAAGCTCCCAAGTTAAGTGAAAACTGAGCGAAGCGAAGCCGATGAGATCCACAACGGCAAAGGAGGGTGGATGGAGGGCAGGACTTAGGCATGTGCTGGTCACAAGGGCAACGGTGAGAAATTATTACCTTTTCATGATGGAAATCTTCAGTATCCCCCGGGAAGCCTCGAGCAGGATTCCCATCGCTTCCTGATGGGACTCAAACCCACTCACATTAGAGCTAAATCCTGACCTCGGGCTGTTCTGGGGCTCAGAGCTCTCCACTCCTCAGAAACCTCTTCCACTTTGGCTGGGAATGATCCAATATCCACAGGGGTTGTGTGTGATTGTGACTTGAGTCCAGCGGTTCAGACATCTCCACTTCAGTCCTTATCCTTGTGAATTTTCAAATTATCAATGCAAAATAAAGCAGGTCTTTCTTGGAGGTACATCACCACGACCTCCTGCAATGTAAAGGGGAGGGTGGATTCAGGTCGAGCAGCTTCTGTTGGCTGGTGGCTGGTGGGAACGGACCCACCTCTTTCAGTTTGGTGGTATTTGCTCTGAAAATATGTTTCTTTCCATTTTTTCCCATCTGATACCATGCAGATCCCTTCGCTCGGGGGTGGGGGGGGGGGCGGATTCTGCCTTGCAGCAAAGGGAATAAACTCTCCAGCTCATCCTGGCTGGAGAAAAGAATCGAGTTCCCTCCCCATCATTACCAGGTTGGTGGGAAGGCTGGAAGCTGCACCAGCACGTCCAGTTTTCCTTGGAACCATGAGATCACTGGGAAGACCAGCATTGCCTTAGTGCCAAGAGATCCAGTACTGTGCCTAAAGCAATTTAAAGTGGGATATGAAATACATCCTTAAGGAAACTTCCCTGATACAGTGGGTGCAAAACCACACATCCAGACCCCAATGATGTCCAAACCAAAGCTCTGATTTATGGTACCCACCTGACATTGAGGTTCTGGAGTCCCAGACTAGCCGAGGAGAACAGAGGGGATCTGATTTTGCCATTTGAACCCCATTTCCAGCCTCTAATTTGAATTTCTGTTGCTGAAAACCATTTAGGGCACCTCCTAACCTGCCAGGAAATGGTTTTAAGGGCTCACAAGTGTTGCATGAACGATACCATGGGCTGAACAGCAAAGTTGCACCAAGCTTTCACAACAGAGCTTTAAATTCTGCGTATTTCTATTCTTTAAATGGAAATTCTTTATTCCCATTCTTTAAATGGAAATTCAGGACAAATAATGAATTTCCTCCAAAAAGAAGAAAAGAAGACTCCCAAAAAGCCTTCCCCAAAACCCACTGAAAAAAAGCACTGTTGTTATTGTGGACCTCATCCGTCCCATCCCAGGATTCACCCACCCTCAGCCTGGGCTGGGGGAACCAGAGACAGAAGATGGAAATTGATGGACGTGGAACCGAAGGAGCTGACAGTGATGGGAGAAGCTGTGGAGCTTCATCTCTATCCATCAGCTCTGGGCATCCTCACCCCGGGAGGCAAGTGCTGCTGAGCTTGCACTAGCACCAGGCTTTCAGAGGGGTCTAGGAGGATTTGAACGCAGATAAAACACCCGAGCATCCCCAGCAGCCCCAGCCCCAGATCACCTCGAGCAGAAGAAGGGGCACAGATCTGCTGACCAGTCCCTCTGTAGCAGAGGATAATTAATTATTGTCACCCCAGGAGCTGCAGGAGCCACAAAGCAAGAGGAGAACCGAGTGAGGACAATATCCAGGATTACCTCCTGCTACCCTCAGTCTGGGCCATGAGCGTGGATTTGTCCGAGTCTCACCTCAGAAAGAGCTCTTTACCCCCAGGTCCGGCTCCTCTTGAGCATCTCAACGTATTTAAGCCAAAACCCTGTTTCATTGATCAAGGCCTGAAATCGATGGGCATCAGAGTGCTAAGACACCATCCAAATAAAGATAATACAAACAGCCATAAAATAGCACCATTGATTTTAAAATTCCCCATCTAAGGCTTTATAAAGTATTCATTAAATGTCTATTAGGATAAATTGAAAGCATTAGGAACACGGGTAACTGGTTATGCAGATTTGCAAGTGTTTTTGGTTAATTTATAAATGCTACATCCACACAGATAGAGAAGTAGACATTGATAATAATTACTACCATCCGTTTTGTTATTCTCTATATAACTCAAAGTTGTGAATATCACGCTATTAGAGATGGAAAGGGATCCATTTCCTTCTCCCCTGGATTTGCAGGGGGTCAATAGGCTGAGGAAGAGGAGTGAATTTTTCATCTGTTGAAAGGAACAAAGACACACTTAGCAAATGTCTTCCACGGCCTGGGGAGAGCGGCAGGGCTTCGTTAGGGAGGGCTTCGTTAGGGAGGTCCTGGTGCTCGCTGATTACACGCTCCTTAATATGGTCGAGAGGGTCAGGATTTTCAAGCACATGGCGAGCTGTATCGTTTTCCTCCCCTTGCAGAAGAGAAGCTGCTCTGGGGGCGGCCAGCCCTCTGCCAGGGAGGTTTTCCACCATCCAGAAGGACCCCTGAGATGCAGCAGCAGGAGAGTGTCCCAGGAGCCCCGCTGGCCTCCCCCAGCTCTGCCTCTGGGGGCCACTTGGCCACCCCGTGACTCAGTTTCCCCACTACAAACCACAGAGGGAGCCCCCCTGCCCAGGAGCTGGGTGTGATGGAGATGGATAATGCTGAGAAAGCCTTGGAAGAACAGCTCCAAATGGCCCACGATGCTCCATCCCTCCTTTCAGCCCCTTCCCTCGACGTTTCCTGGCCTCCCCTCTCCCCGGCTGCTCCTCTCGCTGAACGCTCTGAAAATACCTGGTTCTGTTGCTTTGTGAATTATTAGAGGCATTTACCATCGGCCCTCTCATTAATTATTCACAGCTGTTTTGTTCTGGGGCTCAGATGTAATTAATGGCTCAATTAATATTTAAATATTAACTATTTTTAAAAACCCAAGACATCTCCGTTAAGCTTGTCCATTGAGAAATAAAAGGCCGGGCAAGGCTCGGGCAGGGAGGCTGAGCAGAGCAGCGTGGAGTGGACAACCCAGTGCTCCTGCAGGTGCAGGTCCCCACAGAAAACTGGCCTTGGAGCAGGCGTGGGAAGGGATAACTGGGGGCTGACGGAGCCTACGAGCTCCACCAGGCTTCCTGGGAAGGCAGGGAGAGAAGAGCAGGAGGTCTACCTTTGTCAGATCCTTGGGGAACCCCCCTTGGTTAAAAGGGGGCATTTCTCCAGAGGATTGATGGTCTCCCTGGGGTTTTGGGTCTCCAGCAACACTTAAAACCTTGTGTTTAAAACCTTAAAGCCTGCTGGTGTTTCCATCCTCTTCTCCCCCCCCATGTCCCAGCCTCCGACAGGAAGAAGGATGGAGGAAACCAGAAAGCCAAAGACGCACCAATCTGGACCAAAGGCAGGTTGGTGTGAACTGGGAGGCGATGGGATGTCACTCCAGCGGTGGGGCTGCCAGAGACCCCCCTCCTGCCCGGGGGACGGGGGCTTTCTCGTGTCTTTGCTGCTTGGAGCAGTCAATTCTACAGGTGCCTTGGTCAGAAACACAGGGCCCCGTCCAGGAACTTGAATTTGTGCTTAATGGAAAAAGCTACGATTGGGTTTCTCCCGTAAAAAACTGGTATTTGGAGAAAGGGAGAGAGGGAGACTGGCTTCACGTTTGGGCTGAATGGGACATTCTGGTTTGACAGCACCATAATGCATATGTTTCTACAAGGTAAGTTTAATGAATTAGAGCAAAGTCGATGTGAAAGCAAAATAAAAAATATTAGATTCTAACTGTAACAAACCAGGACTCCGTTGCCATCAGCGCTGCTCGTCTTTATTCGCCTGCCTATTTCCAAACTGAAATTTCATCCGGACGGATTTATCCCAACAACCCCGACTTCAGCTTCAGCGTCAACAAAGCAACTTTTCCCCACAAAAGACACAACCCAGAGGGAATTATTTTTTTTTTCCCCTGGGGAACAGTGTAGAAACATTTCCTTTCACTCTTTTCCCGGCGTTTCTCGTTCATTAAATGTCTGTGGGTCCTCGGTGCTGGGAGCCAGGAGATGTGAGCGATGCCCTGAGCAAAGGGCAGCCTTTGCTGTTCCCTCCTCCCGGCTCCCCTGAACCCTGAGCCTCCTGCAGCTGAGGTTTTTCCAGGTTTATGTGGTTTATGAGGTTTATTACCCCTCGTCCACCCGGCGGTCAGGGAGGTCAGACCCATCTCCCTTGGGCTGACCCGCCAGGAGGTTCCCCACATCCCAGCAGTGCAGAAGATGCTTCTCTTGCCTTCCCATCCCTCTGACGGGAACTGGTGGGATGGGTTTTGCTGGTGCTATATAAAGCCTTCCTGGAGCCAAGGTACCTCCGGGTGGTTTCCGCCAGCCTTCTGCTCGCATCCTGATCACTCCCGGTGGGTGATTTACAGCCTCCCCCCCCCACACACCCTGCGTAAGCACCTACGGAGGCCCACCTTGCCCGAGCGAGCATGAAGCCTGGTTGGCTCAGCCCCTCACGCCGAGATAGACAGCTGAATAATAGATGGCTGGTGCTTTGTGAAGGTCCCGTAACCGGATCTCCATCGCAGGGACAGGGGGGACAGAAACGGAGCGGGGAAGCCGCTTGATAATGCGAGCCGTGGCCACCCGATACGTGTCCCTCGAGCACGATCTGGTGCCCGGCCAATGGATGTCTATTGGGGAGGAAATGAGAGCCTGGTTTCTTAGGGACCGGCTGACACTCGCCTCCCCCCGACACCCCCCACCACCCCACCCCCCCCAGCCGGGCTCTGAAAGCGATGGGCAGATGCCACAGCAGCCCTCTGCTCACACCCTGCCCTTCCCAGCCCCCCCAAACCATGGTGCCCACAGACCCCACGCTCTCCAGCTGGAGGGTGGTGGGATTCAGGCTCCTAAACCTCCTTGGAGGGGCTGTGACCACGGGGCAGAGCGACCGCCCCATCCTGCTCCTGCTGAAGGTCTTTGCTCTTTTGTCATCGCTGCCTCCAGTCTCTTCCAGGAGAACATGTGTGGGGGCTTGCTACGAAAATCCAGCTCCTTTCCAAGGTTTGCAGAAAGGCAGCTTGTTCCATTTCGGCTCGGCTCTGCCTGAGCAAACCAGCACAGCTCCTCTGCAGCCAGCTCTCAGCAGCGAGGAGTCCACTGGTGCTGTTTTCCTCTCTGAATAGACGTCACAATCCCTGGACAGAGGCAGAAGCCTGTGGGACCCAGCACCCTCCACACCACCACCCACCCTGCACCCTCCAATTGTCCTCTGGGCTGCTCCCACTCCCCTGGGAGGAAGGCTGAGATGTTCAGAAAAGGCTTGTTCCCAAGAATTGCAATTGCAGAAGGTCCCTGTCCCCCTCCCCAGGTACGTGGGTGCTGCCAAAGGTTGCAGAGAACGGGGAAAACCATCAGATCCTCAGCGAGATGAATCTCCCACCTGCCAGAGGGTGAAGAAGCTATCTAGGGGAAGGGGTGACATGTCCCAAACCTCCTGGGACCTGTCACCCCACGAGCTCCTTAGGTCATGGGGCTGAAGGTCTCTCTCCCACAGACACTGGCCCAGGTTGCCCAGGGAAGTCGTGGCTGCCCCATTCCTGGAGGGTTTCAAGGCCAGGCTGGATGGGGCTTGGAGCAACCTGGTGTGGTGGGAGGTGTCCCTGCCCAGGGCAGGGGGTGGGAACTCAAGGATCTTTAAGGTCCCTTCCAACTCTAACCATTCTATGGTTCTATGACCTGCCAAGGTGTGGGATGCTGCCCTGCACCCCACAGGCCCTGGGGTGAGGGGGCGGTGGGTGGTCACTGCTCCCAGCCACGGGAAGAGCGGCTCCCAGAGCAGGAGATGCTCACCTTCAAACCCGGAGGGAGGGTGGTTGGGTGAGATCGGAATAAAAATCAGTGTGGGTGGCTGGGAGGGGGAGAGAGGGGTCGTCTCCCCCCGGGAGATGGCGGGGAGAGCTGGGGAGGGGGCTCAACGACAGCGGTCACCGCTTCTGCCCACAGTTTCTCCGTCTGAATCCCAAGTCAGCCCCAAATCCTCCCTGACAGCGCTTTAACCCCAGAGACCGTGGCAAACCCATGGCAGGGGAAGGTAGGGCTGGACCCCACGCAAGGCTGGAATCTGCATCCCTCTGCCCCCTCTCCCCCCTCCTTCTCCCTCCCCCCCTCTCCCCCATCCTGCTGGCAATTCCCGATCCCCCTGTGGAGTTCTCCTCCCCTCCCCAAATCCCCAGGTTTGCACACCTCAGCCCGGGCTTGAACAGCCTTTGGTGGGGCAGGTTTTTGCCGGAGGCGGGGGCGGCTCCCAACACACCCGCAGCACCCACCCCGGCCCCGGCATCCCCGGCCCACGCCAGACGCGGGGCGGGATGCGGGGTGGGGACCCGCAGGGTCACCGGAGCCGGCGTCAGCTGTCAGGCAGGGCCACCCGCCGCAATTAGCCACCCTGGCTGCTGCTGGCCGCGGGGCACAGGCAGACGGCAGCGGGGATGGGAACGGGGCCCGGGGAATGCGAAGGGGGTGACGGTGGAGCCGGGGCTGGGGTGGTCCCTTCCCGTGGGGTTCCAGCCCCAGCCTGTGCCAGCACGTCCAGCAAAAGCCTCCCCGGTGACTCAGTGGGGTTTGCTGTTGAGAGGCTGGATTTATTTATTACACCTGGGTAAAAAATAAACCATAAATAATAATTTTAAAAAGTTTCTATGAAAAAGGTGCTTTACCCTATTTCCAACCAAACCATCCTATCTCGTTTGGGAGGCAGGTGGGCTTCAGGTTGTTATTTCCCAGTTTAGGACTATTTAAGAACCAGATCATTGTTTTGAAACAAACGAAGAAAACCTCACCTCCCCCCTAAATCAATGCTTTTTAACATTTTCTAATAATTTCCCTGCTTTTTTCTTCTGTTTGCACACGGCTTGGGTGCTATGAATGGGTTTCAGCTCTGTTTGGGTGACCATGTTCATGAAACCCAAGTCAGGCAGAAGCTCTGCGTAGCAGGGGCTTGGAGAGGAAAAAGAAAGAAAAGCATGGTTTGAAGCACGATTCATTATGTTTCGTTCCAATAAAAAAATTCATGATATCCTGTAAAAGAGGTAGATCTGGCAGTTTTTGCAGTTTTACCAAAAGGTTTCATTAGAGCTGAGTATTTCTTGAGTGGAAGCAGGAGATTTCTTCTCCTGCCCTTATTTTTCATGCTGAGGAAGGTGTCCCCCCCAACCCCCACCCCCCCACCCCCTGCTCTTTGTGGCCACGGAGTGAAATATTGAAAGTTGAATTTAGGGGATCTGAGGGATTGAAGGTCTCTGATTTTCCATCTCTGCCATCTGAACAGCCTGTCCTTGGGCAGGTGGCAGCTACGAGGTGAGGTGAGAAAGAAAATACAGACACGGTGGCCTCCTGGTGGTGTCGGTGACACCAGGGGGAGATTTTCTCAGGGGAAGCCTCAGGTGCCACCAGGGCTCTCACATGGGGTGACTCCGTGGCTCCTGTCCCCCTCCTTGCCTGACGGCCACCTCTCCAGAAAAACCCCAGTCACCCAACAGGTTAAGGCTGTTTTCACACTCCCTTTTCCACCTGTTGTACCCGTTTTCTGGTTCTTCACCACCAGCTCTGCAGGGCAGCCTCAGCCTTTTCATGGATTTATCTCTTTGGTCCCATCAGGCTTCATCCAGGGTGGGTGGAGGTGACACAGAAGGCTGGAAAGTGGGGTCCACCTGTGAGGAGAGTCATAGAATCATGGAATCATAAAATGGTTTGGGTTGGAGGAGACCTTAGAGGTCATCTACTCCCAACCCCTTTGCCATGGGCAGGGAGACCTCCCACTACACCAGGTGAAGCAGGAGAGGTGGCCACAAAGGGGTTCAAAAGAGGGGCTGTGCAGAGGTATGAGTGAACAGGCATGGCTTATGGGGCATCTGCCACTTTGGGGACACCAAATAGGTACTGAAGGCACAATTGGGTGGTGGTGGAGGTCATGTCGTTGCAGAGGTCGGTGGGCTGGGGGCACAGAGGCAGCACAGAGTGTGTGCCAGCTCCCTCAGAGGTGAGAAGTGATGAGATGAGTGTGAGAAAGTCTGTGTCCAGTTG
>BJBW01004699.1:28957-44939 GCA_004320125.1 Scolopax mira | reverse complement strand
TTCCAGAGTCCCCCCACAGCTTTTCTGGAGCCCCTTTAGTGACTAGAAGGGACTCTAGGGTCTCCCCAGAGCCTTCTCTTCTCCAGGCTGAACCCCCCCCAACTCTCTCAGCCCCCCCTCCCAGCAGAGGGGCACCAGCCCTCCCAGCATCTCCATGGCCTCCTCTAGTCCTGCTCCAACAGGTCCATGTCCTTCCTGTGCTGAAGACTCCAGAGCTAGACTCAGGACTCCAGGTGGGGTGCTACCAGAGGGGACTGGGGTAATCCTCCAAAGTCTTCTGCCCCAGTGCCACCAGGATCACATCTGACTCAGCTGATGGTAACAGGTTGTCCCGGGCTGACCACAGCTACCTGTCAAAGTGAAGCGGATCAGGAAGGAGCAGGACATCTGTGAAAAGTAACTGGTTGCTCCCTGCTCTCACAGCAGCAGGAAGACTCCTGTCCAGTCAGAGGGATAAAGATATGGGCTGGAAAACCAGTTTCCAACCACAGCGGGATGGGAGCATTCATAGGGAAGAGCCAGCCCAATTCTTCATCTTGGTTTCCTGCTGCTCTACCTACCGGTGGCTGAGAAGACAGTGGAGGCAAAGGCCCTGGAGAGCCCTTCATCAGCTCAGCTGGCTCCCTCCAGTCGATTAAAAAGCACTAAAGGTTGGCTTGGAGGAAGAGCCGGCAGCAGAACCAAGTGCAAATTAATGGGTGGAGGAAGGAGGGTTTTCTGCCACTCAGCAGAGCTTGAGCAGCCCCAACATGAAGCCACCTCAGCTGGGAAGAGTTTCTCTCTAATTGCTTTACATTGCAGGAGGGCGGGCAGCTGGGCAGCAGGAGCAGGGGGCTGGGGGGAGGTCCAGACCCCCATCCTTCCTCAGCAAATTGTCAGCTGTGACCTTGCAAGGAGGGAGATTTCCGAGGGGTGCAGAGCACTGTGACAGGCTGGAAGCCTGGGAACCTGCATCAGCAAGTTTCAGCTCTCAGCTCTTCTTTTCTTCTTCACAAAATTAAAGATGTAACACTTCCCTCTGAAAGCAGACAGAGTTTTCGGCCTTCCATCTTCCAAAAAAAAAAAAAAACATCATTCTAAATTTTTAAAAAAGTGGTCATTTTTCTCCCATAACCAATTCCAACTGACAACGTTCAAGGTTGTGTTGAGGCAGCAGATGTTTTCAGACACTTCAGAAAAGGGATAGCAAGCTAAATATCACAAACAGGTATCCATCCAGGGTCACCAAGGGCAGCAGGGCTGTCACCTGGGCCTTTGGGCCAGGAACTAAGGTTTGCCCTGGCTCGGCCACCCTGTGCAGGATGCTCTCCTGCCTCTGGTTCATAGGTGCCTTGTCCTCAGGTCTGGCAGCTGTTGCAAAAGAAGAGCCCAAGAAGAGCCCAGTGCTCCCAGATCTCTCCTGGTGTGGGATAAAGCAAAACCTCACTTCAAGGCTTTGAATCCCAGCTTTTCCCCAATGTTTCACTTTCAGAATTAAGGGAAACTCCCTGGAACTTTTAGCTCAGAGGAGAAGCCTTAGGATAACCATCAGGGAGGTCTTCCAGCCCCCCAGCAGTGACGCGGATGGGGTGCCCCCCTTAGGTTACAGCAATCTCTGCCCTGGGACATGGACAGCAGCTTCCCAGGAGCTTCCCAGGAGCTTGAACGATGGTCCCTCCTGGGATTGGGTCATATGCCAGCTCAGAACATCAAAGCGTAACCCAAGTGGGTTCCCTGAGGTGATGGACAGTGATCTCCTGGGCTCGAAGGGAACCTCAAGAGAGAGAAGGATGTGGTCAGAGAGGACGTGAGCCAACACACTCACACGCATGGGGACCTAAGTGCTCAAGTCTGTCTCTAGCAAAGTGGGTCACGTCAACGAGAGGCTGGCTGAGCCAAACAGGACGCTCTGGTGTTTTAACATTAACATTAGCATCAGCATTACGGGTCTCTTGCTCCTCCCCCAGCATCCCCCTGGACCTGACTGCTCCTTCCTCATCCTGGCAAAGCCCCGAAGAAAGGCCCTGGGAAGAGATGCGGAGAGTCCGACCCTCCTGATGTGTGGGGAAGGGGGAGTTTCCTGGAGATGGAGCCTGCGAGGGGGGACAGGGCTTGGCTGTGGGAAGCAGGAGGAGGAGGAGAAGGAAGGTACCAGAGTCCTAGAGGAGAGCTGGGCTGGGGGAAGCCCATCCCCTGGGACAGACAGTGGTTGGGTACCCCAGCTGGTGGGAAGGGACAGGCAGAAGGAGAGGAGCTGATGGACAAACTCTGCTGCTCTGGCAGCGCTTAGTATTTATAGTGCCATCTTACAGGCACCAAATACAAACTTGAAACATCTGCCCGTGTTTTGGGGCCACCAGGCAGCTCTCCACCGCGCTCACCTCCCAACCCAGGGACCCAGGAGGAAGGAGACTTTTCCTGCAGCCACCTTCTGATCCTTCCTCCCCTCCTCCTCCTCCCTGCTCATCACCTCAGCCTTTCCCAGCTGCCAGCCAGGGAGGGGATGGATCCAGATCCTGCTTCTGTGAACCCACCACAACCTGGAGTCACTGCTCAGGAGAAGGCTTCCTGTGTAGATGAACCTTGAGACCTGCAACCACCCATGAAGGTGGGAGGGAGGGAGAGAGGAAGGATGCTTCACTCCAGCCTGGAGCAAGTAAATAAATAAATAACTCAGTCATCCCCAGAGCTCCCCAAAGGTGCCATTAAGGAGCAGAGAGTTAGTGATTAGTGGCAACAGGAAAGGGGGGAAAAAAATTATAAACAAAGAAGTCATCGTCGTGTCCATGGGGAGAGCACTTCTAAAAATCCTTTAACAGGGCTCATTAAATATACATGGCCTCAGTGGCTGGCTATACATCCTGATTAGCCCATGACTTCAGCTCCTGGAGTCCAGGGTGTTTCTGCCCCTCACCAAGCACATAAAAGGAGGTGGTCCATGGCAGCATGGTCAGCCAGGGCCCTGGGCATCAGCACCGGGGGACCACAACCCCATAGAGCCCTGTGGCACGAGGGTCCAACCCACTCATTCTGGGTGGGAAGCAGCATGAGAGAGGAAGAGGAGAAACCAGCGGGGACCAAAAAAGGCCCCAGAGACCCACTTTCAGGTGTCTCCTGCCATCTCTGACATTCACAGTCTTGATGCGTGGCTCAGGGAAGGGGAACCTTATGTTACCCGGGTCTGTTGGGACACAGCCACGTGGCACAGCGGTTGAGATGCTGCAGGATGCTCTGCAAGTCTTTGGCCTGGTGGGGTCACCACCTCAGGAGGGCAGGTGACAGGGTTAAAATCTGTGTGTACCCTCCAGCCTCCATCCTCCCTCGCTCTTCTGCTGGAGAACATGCCACTCACCCACTCACCCACTCAGAGGAGCAGCCCAAGGCCTCTTTCCTTCCCCCCTTCCTTTAATGATATTAATATTTTATTATTTTTCATTGGAAGAAACATGCAAATGAATGCGTGTGGGAAGGCTCTGGGGTCTTCCAATGTTAACAAAACAAGTAAACAAGGATTGTCCTCCTCACGAGCAATGTTAACACAATATACAAGTGTTGTTCTACAATCAATAACCTCATAGGAAACTCGGGTGGTGGGAGGCTCTGTTACTGCATTCACTCTCGTTGTCATTGAAAGGTTTCTGCTTTGCTGATCAAATTTGGTGTGGTTTTTTTTTTTTTTTTTTTCCCAAGCAATATGAGAATTTCTTTCAATTACAGTAGGGCCAGAGAGACACAGGGCTGCACAGGACCTCGTGGATTGACTGGACTGGTTCCCAGCATCTCAGGAGCTTTTCCAGGGGCTCCAAATGCTCGTAAGGGGGTAGGGACACTTTCAGGCCTAAGACTATAGCTTGGCACCAAGGCTGTAGGGTCAAGAAGCCAAGTTGACTGTAGCTTCACTGCCCTAGTCTTAGTGGAGCAAGAAAACAAGCAGCAGAAGGGCTTGAAACCCTCATGAAAAATGTCCTGATGTCTCTTGTTGGGAAAGGAGATGAAATCCAGAGTTCCTGCATCTGTTCTCATGGTCTTCTACTGCCTGAGCTAAAGGAGTTTGCAGCTCTGTAAAGCTCTTACACAGTTTGGTCAGTCACAGGAGACAGATCCTCAAGTGGGAGATTGGGAAAGACACAAAATGCAGATTAAGATTTCACTATAAAGCTTCCAACCCAAAGCACCGGGGTGAGAAGGGGTGTGAGGTTAATTTCCATCAATTTTTACCTGCTGGTCCCAAGACAGTGCCCAATTAAACCCAGAAGTCTCATGCAAGTCTCATCAAACCTTCCCAATTCAGATAAGTCGAAGTCCTGCAAACATCATATTTGCCAAAAGTCAGGATAATTGCTGTATTGTCTTTATGGGCTCCGTGATGGTTTTGCATAAATATATAGAAAAACAGGAGCGTGACCTCAGAAAAGAGATGGATAGAAAGGTAGCACCTATTGCAAGTTAAACGTTACTGAGAGCAGCAGATGTAGGTGCAAAGCAGTTTGCAAGATTGGGTCCCTGAAGAAAGTTTTCTGGGTTTTATTTCTTTGGCTCTTCAGGGCGTAAGCAAAAGTCTGGGCTCCTGCTGCACCAACCAGAGTGACACAACATTGTCACTTTGCTTTTCTTCTTTTAAATTTTTTTTCCTTCTTTTTCAAATCCCTTCTGGTTTCAGCCATCACTCTCTGAATCCTGTGCGTGAAAGACAGAAATATGAAC
Source organism: Scolopax mira (assembly GCA_004320125.1). NCBI lineage: Eukaryota > Metazoa > Chordata > Aves > Charadriiformes > Scolopacidae > Scolopax > Scolopax mira. The sequence goes on along the minus strand of BJBW01004699.1, from coordinate 40,256 downwards.
AGAAAATCCTGCTTTTGTGTCTCTGCCTCAGAAGCAGCGTCTGCACAGAGGGAAGGGGATGCTCAGGTCCAGCCCCGCAGCCGTGGCTCCCCGTGACCAAGCTGGTCTCTTCCCAGATCCGAGTCCCACGACTCACTCAATCACTTCCATAAACATCTCCTTTTGAAAGAGCAGCCTGTTTTTTCTCACTGCTCAGCCTGGCCTGGGCCAGTGGGTAGAGTAATTATGTTAATTCTGCCATCAAAATGATTAGCCATTCCATTTCAGCCAAGAAAATGCTGGAAATTGGCTCATGATTTATTCCACGCTCTTATTTCATCTCATCCTTTTAACACGGTGCTTGGGTCTCCCTGCAGCTCGCTGGCCAATTAGTCGAATCAAAGGAGGCTCATAGACACACGGGCCTTCAACGCAGCCCGGGTCCACACACTGGCAGGATCCAGATGGATCCGTTCCTCGGGGCTTGAGGATGTGACATCTCCCTTTCCCTGGGGGATCCTCCACCAGGCTGGACTTTGTCTCCTTCATGTCCAAGGAACCATCTCCACGGGGGACGGGCAGCTCCTCAATCCATGAGTTTCTCTGGGAAGCAGAGAATCTCTGAGCTCGTGAAAGGTCTAAAGGTGAAAGAGATTGGCCTTTCTCAACCTAAAATAGTGAAAAAATTGCTCAAATAGAAACTCCATTCCCAGCTGGAGGTGCCCAGCAGCAACTGAGGCTGGAAGGGGCCAAGCTCCATCCCTCACCCTGCTCCCAGCCGGGCTGGATCTCACCACGACCAGAGCATTTTATTCTGATCTGTTTTTGAGTCTCTCCCAAGGGATCTCCAGTGCTTCCCTGGGTAATCTTCCATGGCCTGACACATCCCTCTGTCAGGAGGCTTCCCTGGGCATTTCGTTTTAAATTAAAAGCCCCATTCTTCTTCGTTGTGTTCCCTTCATGCCTTGACACCTCCCCTCCCTCCCTGCGAACCCATTTGTGTTGGGAAGTGACTGATGCATTGTCCATTCGGAGCTCTGTGCTCCCAGCCTTCTGACCCTGCCCTTCATCTTTCCCTGCTCTGTCTTGATTTTTATGCTGACGCGTTAAAACTGTAGACACTTCCCATAGCTTGAAGCCTGAAAGCTCCAGAGGACATATTGAGAAGGTCTTCCTGGAGCTGAGCCCCTCTGCCATGCCCTTAGCACACCCCGCTGAGGATGCTCTCCTACATCACCACGTGTCACAGCTCACCTGTGTGTCATCTCCTGGTCGTGACCCACCTCCATCCTCACTCCTGTTACACACGGCTGTCCCCAAACACCACTGGGTTCATACTCAGGGTGCAAGGACACCCTGAGCCCCTATGCCTGCCTGCACTGCCAGGTTACAGAGTGGGACAGGTTCTCCCTTTCAGGAGGAGCTGAGCCGCGACCACCGTTGGAGTGATTTGTCTCCTGCTGCCCCATCTCAGGCTGGTTCCTGCGAGCTGCTAAACAGAACTGACTTCCAGGTTCTCCTGGGGCCACCTCCCCATTTATCTCAATGAGAGCAGTGACATCCCGGAGCATGATGCATGAGGCATGCCACCATCCTCCCCACCCTGACAGCTCCAGGCTTTCTGCTTTGCTGCCTCCCCCCCGCACCCTCCCACGGGACCCCCGTCACTGCTGGGGGTGATGGCTTTGGCTCTCAGCCTGGGCAGCAGCGATAATTCCTGGGAGAAATCACGTTATTTGCACTTTGCTTTAAAGAAAAAAAGGAGAAAAAAGTTAATCTGTGGAGACATCTGAAGTTCCAATGGATGCTTTGGAGCTTTACTCCTCTCTGGGAAGTCCCCACAGTCACCAGTGCTCCCCAGTCCCAGAGGAAAGAAGCCCAGAGGTGGAATCTACCTGCTGCCTTTGGTACCTAGCGGGCCATCACAGGTGGGATGGAGCCAGGCTCCCAAAGGTCCACTGGGACAGGTCAGTGGCCAAAAGGTGCTATGAAGACCACTCCAGTGGGATAAGGGGAAGCAAGAGGGTGGCCCTCAGGTTGGCAGCAGTCCCGTCCCATGCAGGTTTTTCAGTGATTTCTACGGTGAGACAGACCAGGAACTCCATCTAGTGAACATTGACCCCAAAATTGTACAGTTTTCTGCCGGCTCCTGCCCCTTTTCACTGAGCAATGGGGCACAGAGCTCTCCATGGACTGGGAGATGGAGAGGAGCAGCCTCGACGTCAATTCCCTCAGCCATTCCCGGCGGTTCTCCTGCATTTGCAGGTTGGGTCACAAGATGGAGCAATTGTCCTATTTCTCGTTCCTGGTTGGAAACCACCGGGCTGTCCTGTCTGGGGAAGCAGCGGGGATGTTTTGCAGCCCGGACCAGTGGGTGCTTCTTTGGGCAGGTCTCAGGTGCCTCTGCCAGGAGGCACCCCAGTCTGGACCAACCTGCCCCTCAAATTCACCCCGAAGCACCACGTCCCCTGCACTAGCAACCATCACAGTGTGACCAGCAAAAAGGACATTTGGACCATCCTTCCTGCACCCACATCCCACCTCTGCCCCATGGTCTGTCCCACCACTCCACTCTCTGCACCTAAAAGGTGCTGCCTCATAGCAGCACCCAGAAGCTTCTCCATCCCCTGATTCCAGGTCTTTTCAAAGCTCCTGGGGATGAATACAGCTCTGGCAGTGTAGCAGGGGTTCAGATCTTAACGCCCAAGTGCTCTCAAGCTTCAGCAGGGAGCTGAGATCCCACCTGGGATGTAGAACTCCCCTTGAGAACCACCCAGGTCACAGCGTGGTACTTTGGGATGTGGCTGCACTTCATAGCTCTTCAGAAGCATCAGGGACTGAGGAAGAACTGCCCCATCGCTCAATGGGTGGCAGAACCATCTGATGGACTTCCTGTAAGCACCATGGCAGGGAGGAGACTGTCAGCCCGGGAAAGGCTGAGAGGGAAAAAACCGCCAAGGAGGGATGATGGAGGCTGACATCTGCCCCTGAGGAAGGTGGAGGAGCGATGGGAGGTGAGTGATGAGGTGGTCTCTTGAAGGAGATATCTGGGAAAGGAACAAAATAGGGACAGAAGTCCCTTTTCAGCCAAGGTGGCACAACTGGAGAGGTTGAGCAGTCCCAGGGAGACACAGCTCCTTTAATCTGGCCATGGAGAAGAGACTCCCAACTCCAAAAAATTCAGTGAAATTCAGTGAAATTCAGTGAAAGAGACCCAATGACTGTTCCAAGGGCCTTCCAGTGGCTCGTGCCAGCCGGGATCTTCCCAGGCAAATCGCTCTCATCAGAAAATGATGGCTCCCTTGATCTGGAGCTGTTCCTCTCCCCCAGATCTCTCCTCATTAAAAACATGTTTGGAAGTGGATGGAACATCCCATTTTTCCACTGACACATTTTTTCTTAGGACAGCTTCTCCCTCCTGAAACCTGCTCTGAAGTTGATTGGCACAACTAAACAGCCTCTTTGGAGGGAGCAGCTCCAGAACAGACCTTTGGCCTCTCGCTTCCCAAAAGCTTTCATCAGGATGGGAAAACTGCAAGGAGAAATCCTTTCTCAGCAACTTTGGCCATCAGAGACCGGGCCAGCGAGTTTCCAAGCCAACAGCACAAGCCATGGCTGCACAGACCCTCTGCCCAACACGCCAAATGTTTCGTGTAAGTTCAGGGCCACCCAGCACAAATCAGTGTGGAGCCACAGCTGTATAAATATCTGGGGCCACCGGCCGTAACCCTTCCTCCGGGGTCCCTGGGACCTCTCAGCATGTGTGTGGCAACCCAGGGAGAAATGCTTGGGCCTCACCCCCATTCCCAGTGGGCTCTGGAGAGGGAGCAGCTCCAACTCCTCTCCCATGGACTTGCAGCTGGAGTGAAGCAAAGGTCTTGGTTTTTCAAGCAACGCTTCCGTTTGTCCCTCCACACATCTCTGAGCCATCGACCTGCTGCCACCAGCTCCACAAGGAGTGATAATCAGTGTCCCACCACCACAGGGTAGATGGGTGCAGGAGGTGCCAGGGAATCTCACGAGCAGTGCAGACTCCATGGATGTGCAGGGGGAGTCCTGTGAGGCTGGAGGGATGGGGAGAAGGTCCTGGGTTGGATCCAGGTGAGACAGCAAGGGGCTGCCCCCACAGGGCTTGCTGGTTCTGGAAGAGAGAGAGAGACTGTGACCGCTTTCCTTGAGCTCACCAACATTGTGGGCCAAACCTCTCAGTCCCAACCCATGAATGATGGGGTTTGGGAGGAGACAGGAGGGGACAAAATGTGTGTATCACTTGTGAGGATCTGCTTGTCCCGTGGCACCTGCATAGGACTGACTAGATCCAGGGCAGCAATGGGTTTCACCAGCAGAGAGCAGACCACAGCTTCCAGCAGCAGCATCTCATCCTCTTCCTCCTCAAGAGCCACTGCTTGGGATGAGAGAAAAGCTGAATTTCCCTGAGCTGCCCTCACCTGTCAGGTAGCAAATGAGTCCAAATTTCCCCCGGTGCAAAGAGCAACACCAACAAACCCCATTAATGACCCACAAAAAAAGGTCCAAGAGTCCCATCTCTCCAGCTGCTCCTTCCCCCGTCCCCACCAGCTGCCCCGGGCGGCCCCGGGTGCTCATTCCAGGCGTGTTTCTCATGGCCGTCGGAGGAATGCAAAGCCCTGGGGTGTTCGCAGAGACCAGCACCAGTTCTCTTCCGAAAAGGGACAAGGGGATGATGTCAGCGGAAACATATTTTTAACCCGCATTCGAACGAAAAGGAAACGACCCAGAGGAAACGCATCCAAGAAAAAAAAAAAAAGAGCCTCCTGACAATGAAGAGCTCGGCTTTACTTTCAAGTTTTACTTTTCCCAGGACACTGACTCCCTCCTGCACTCAGCCAAGAGGGAAAAAAGCGATCGAGAGAGTGAGAAGCCTCCCCACACACCCCACAAACAGGAAACGTGGGCTATATAAAGATTGGGGCTGCGTCAGGAGGCAGAGGGGCAGGACGTGGGACGTGCCAGGGCCCTGTGACATCCAGCTGGGCCACCAGCCCACCTGAAGATGGGTACGTCAGCGGGGCCAGCCTGCAGAGAGCTCTGACGCCATCCCACCTTCTTTCCTCTGACCGTAATCCAGGCAGCAGGAAAGTGCACGCTTGCACCCTCATCCAGAGCGAGAGTAGCCCAGGGAAATGAGTCAAAGGGGCTGCTTCTGCAAGGAAGAGCCTTCAAACATTTTCTTTTCCAGCATGTGGTGGACAGAGCCTATTGGGTCAGGCAGCGGGCAGGGTTGCAGCTCCAAGCAAGGATCCCTGCAGCCAAGTCTCTTGCGGGGGGGACAGGAGGGGTTTTTCTGCAGCCTCAGCACCCCAATTGCCATCGAACTCCTGTCACCTCAACAGGATGTGGATCATCATCCCAGCAGGACCCAAATTTCACTCCTTGGGAGAGAAGTTGACTTCTGATCCACTGCTGGCCCCAGCCAAGGGTGCCATTTTGGTGGGGAGGAAACAAAGGGAGAACGTCCTTCCACTCTGTGTCCTGGAACATGAAGTGACCTGGTGGCTTGGGTGCCCCAGTGACAGCAGAAGGGCTCCAGCATCTGGCAGGAGGGGAGGGATGATGGTGTGGGCAGGAATAGCAGCTCTCACGGGCTTCAGGGCTTCTGTCATGGAGGTTTGCAGCTTCCCATCTTCCGGGGAACCTCAGGGGACACCTAACACCAACATGCATCCTGGGCAATATTGCCCAGGTCAAATTGCTGTCCATCCTGCAGAGATGTCCCATAAACCTTCACCCAGAGTCTAAAACGACCCCTTGGTTTTCTGCATCCCTCCCCAGAAATGCTCTGGGCACCCTCAGCCAATCGATGCATGGAGGAAAGAGGTTCATCAGCCCCAGACATGCCCCCTCACCTTCCCCTCCCCTGGACCCATCCTTTCCCATCCAGCAGAGAGGGAGAGGGGGAAGGAGGGAGAGAGGGAGGGCCAGAGGGAAGGTGGATACCCCCATGCAGAACATTCCTTGCCCCACATGGCACCATGTGCTAGAGCAGAGTGAATTCCAAAAAAACCCACATCACCTCATAGAATGCAAGTGTATTTGCTTCCTGGATCCATTCCCCATCCCTCTGCAGAAAACCAAACAGATCCCAAAGGCAACCAACCAGCTGAGGCTGAGGAGGCCAGGAGAACCCTGTGATGTCCCATGGGGCACAGATGTCCCCAGGACCTTTCCAGGGCTGGATCCCCTTGGACAACCTGAAGATCCCTCCATTCTGTGATCTCAAAGGGGCTGAGCCCTGACAAGCTCAGGTGGGAAGGACTTCCCAGCCCAACACTCTGTCCTTGGAGGTTGCACATGGATGGGACCAACATCTCTAAGCCCTGAGACCACTTCGTCCCTCAAAGGCTGGAGCAGCAGAGTTTGGCAGCTCCAAGCCCCAGCACACGATGGCTCAGCTTGTCCAGGGGGCATTGACTGCCTCTTCGTTATTTCATTTTTCTCCCTGGGCTTCTCTTCAGCCCAGAAGCTCTTCCCCAGACCTGCACAGGACAGTTATTTTTAGGCCCCAAGGTGGGGGGAAGGCAGGGGCCAAGATGATCTTGGACGTGGTGGCAGGAAAGCAGAGCTTCGGGAGGCAGGAAGGAGCCAGAGGGTGGATACGAGGAGCAGTCCCTGCCTGCAGCCACCACGGCTCCTTCCTCCGTCACTCACCAACCCTCTTCCCAGAAACGGCCACCTAAGGGAAAGACACGCAAGGACCACGGAGGGTCCAAGCCCAGGGCAGGACAGGAGAGGGCAGAGGTGGCAGTGGGGGAGAGTTGCTTCCAAGAGCATCCCAGGAGACCCCAGTCTGGGGGGGGTGTCCCCCTGTAGAGGCCACCCCAGTCACTGTTTTTTGCCCCCATGCACTTCTGGTGGGGGAACAGGGTTGCGGGGGGAGGCAGAATGGCTTGGGAAGGGGCTGTGGGGCTGCAAGACAAGGAAGGATGCTGCAAGGTGGAGGATTTAGGGGAGCCCCAGAGGTGCACCTCTGCATCTGAGAGAGCAGGTATGAGTTAGATGCCTGTAGGGTACACCGTCGGGCTGGAAAGGACCCAGGCACAGAGGGCAGAAGATGCTCCCTCCCCAGTGCCCGGAGGTGCCTCCAGACCTGGAACTGCTGCCCCAGCATCATCCCTGCTGCCTTGGCAGAGCCTGGGCAAGGGCTGCCAGCTCTTGCTGCCAGCTCCTCTGCGGGCTTGTGGGACAGCACTGAGAGCTTTCTGCTCTGCCAGCGCCTAGGCAGCACCAGTATGAAGCTGGAGGACCTGGGAAACAGGATAACCCAAGAATAAAAGGAAGAATTTGAAGTGTGGGTTCCCCCCACTTTAAGGCAAACCCTCAAATCAGGGGACCGCCTGATCTCAGCGTTGTCACCCACATCCCCGTTTGCCTTGTGCCACCAAGGTGATGTCCTCTCTGTTTGCCTCAGTGCCCCTTGGTGTGTATCTGACATTTCTGGGAGTTTGAGGTGGGTTTCCTTCTGCTTTAGGCAAGAGGACCTGAAAGAACCAACCTTTATCTGTAGATAAAAAAGACCCATGTTTTTCCCAAAGAAATGCAAAGCCTCAATGCAGGAAAATTGTTTCCTGCACCAGGGATTTCCTGGGGTCTGATGGGCCTGAGAAAGTGTGGCTTATTTGTGGGAGAAGAGGGAAAAGGGAAAAGCAGCAGAGTTAGAAGTTTGCTCCCCGAGATGGTCCCGATCCCTTGCAAACTGCCTGCAGGTATTCCCACAGCCTCCCAGCTTTGATGGACAACTTCCTTCAGGCTGAATGACACTTGTGGACCCACCAGGGTGTGCGAGGGGTTTCGAGGAGAGCTGACCCGGTCTCCACCCTGCACCAGCAACAAGAATGAGCCCTTGCCCCCTCCTTAATCCACCTTCGCCCCCGGCGCCCAGAGGAGCCCGGGAACCCTGTCCCCTGACCTGCGCTATGTGAAAAGGAGGAGGCAAGGAGGGGGTGAGAAGCTGGGGCTGGTGGCACTGGGCATCCCCCCGGGGCTACGGGCCACCCCCAGCACTCGCCGCCCCACATTGTGCCTGGAGAGCAGGGAGGACGGGGCGCTGGGGATGACCCCATCCCACCAGCAGCGTGAAAGCCGCCTTTGTTGCGGGGCTGTCACCCGGGGCAGAGGCATCCTGGCCTCTGGTTTCCAGGACGACCGGAGGAGAAAGGAGGAGGAGGAGGAGAAGAAGGAGTGTGGGCTGATGGGGAGGAAGGAAGGTGAGAGACGGGCAGCAGCCAGGTTTGGATGGTGTGGGCAAAGGTGAGCCCCAAAAAGTGTCGGTGGGGTTCCTTCTGGTCCCATCTCTTGGTCTCAGATCAAGCCTTCCCCAGCTCCCTCCCACAGAGGGACATCACCATCTGAAATGGGACCAGTCAGTCCCGATGGCTACTTGCCCACTCTTAACTGCTAGCTTATGCTGCCTCCATCCTCCCCCACACACCCCACCTATCCGTCAGAGCTCAGGTATATTTTTAGCCAAATATTTATGGTTTTGGCCCTTCGTGGCTCTTCAGTTCCATCCGATTCCAGGAGAGTTCAAAGGTGTTTTCCTGCCTCCTACAAGCTCGGGGCTATTTATAGCCCTCAGATGTTGGCAGCCCGGCTTCCACGGACCACTGTAGGGTGACAACGTGCGCATGGAAGTGGCTCATGGCTTGTGAGTAACTCCAGGAGCAGCCACGAGCCACAGGAGTGACGGGGTATCACAGTCCCATACAGGAGAGAGAGTCGGGAAGTACAGGTGGTGAAGAGGAAAGAGACACTCCTTTAGGCTGGATATGAGAAAAAAGGGAAAAATATCAAATTTTCCAGGGAGATCTCTTAATGCTTCGGATGCTCTTTGGGGGAAACGAAGCCAATCCTGCCCCATGGGCTATTTCAGGCGAGGATGGACGAGTTGCCGTAGCTGTTCTGGCTGGTCCCAGCTTTGGGGATGCTCTTATTCTTCCTTAGGTGCTCAGGAGAGGATGAGTATGATATCAACATGACGTGCTGATCTTAAAGCCCTGCCTGTTCTGACCCGGATGCCTCCACAACATGCAGTGTCACAATCCCCTCAGATGCCCTGGGCTCCTGGGCTACAGAAAGGCTTCCCCTGGCTGGGACTTGGGGAAGGAGTATCCAGGGTCAGAGAGAGAGCCAGAAGGGTTGCTTCTTGCATACCCACCAGCATGTGGCTGGGCTGACCTTTCCCAAGGATGCCAACTGGTGACCCGATGAGCTACCAACCTCAGGCAAGCTCTGAGCCACCATCGCAGCGGAGGGAGATGGTGTGGTCTCCTGTGCCTGGCCATCTGGCAGTGAAGTCTGGCCAGGGAGAAACCAAAGGGGACTTCAGACTAGAGCTTTATCTTTCCATGATGACGTCCAGGGACACTGACAAAGACTCAGCACTTGAAATGACCAAGTAGCAGTGGTCTCCAAATATCACAAGGGCCTCACAAGTGCAGGTTTTGTGGCCATGAGGACCAGCACCAGCCCATTCCAGACCCGACTTAACGCTGTGGCTTTTTCCATCCCTGTGACACAACAAGCTCTCTGCCCGCAACGCGCCACCGCTGCCGAAGGGACAGCCATCTCCTGCATCTCTTCCACTGCTTCCCTGCTCCGGCCGCAGGCAGGAAGAGGAGAAGAATACCACGTCCATCTGTGAGCACACAGGAACCCCTAGGGAGCTGGAAAAGAACTCTCTGAGCTGGAGAGGGTCCAAGGGCAGCCGGGACACACACCCCTCTGCTCAGGAAAAGAGCCAGAGAGACTTTCGTCGCCACGGCTGCCCCGGATCCCCATCTGACATCCCATCTGAACAAAAACACTTCACCTTCCCCACTGGTCTTTTTTCTTTTTGCACACACCTCTCCCTTCAGCGTCGGCGTACGGGAGTGCGCTGGACTATTTAAGGAAAACGCCCAATAACATCACAATTACTTACCATAAAAGCCTCGTGTTTCCAATAACAGCCTAATGTTCCAGGCACCTGTCCAACGGACTCAAGAGTTTTCTTACCTGCCCACTGCAGGATCCAGATCCATCATAGATGGATCACAGATTCCCAACAGACCACTAAATGCACCATTGCAGAGCTGCAAAAAAATGTTCTGGAAGACCTCAAAACAGCTGCCACCTCTGGCTGCAGCAGGGACAGCGGCTGGCAGGACCTTTCATCCCTCCTGGCAGCCACCTGCTGAGGTCTTAGATGAGCTCTGGGGAAGAAATTCGTCCCTCTGAGGGTGGTGAGAGCCTGGCCCAGGTTTCCCAGAGAAGCTGTGGCTGCCCTATCCCTGGAGGGATTCAAGGCCAGGGGCTCGGAACAACCTGGTCTGGTGGGAGGTGTCCCTGCCCAGGGCAGGGGGGCTGGAACTAGATGGTTAGAACCCAAACCGTTCTATGATTCTGTGATTCTGTGACCTGCAGAGGGTTGCAAGCCACAACTGGTGTGCAAAAGCCAATGTGGAAACCAGAAATTCACCTGCAACCAAAGCAGTCCATCTCTGGCTGGTGGCATCTTCCTGGCTTTGACTACTACTGCAGCTCCAGCGTGGTCCTCAGCTGGCCACAGCTTCTCCTGCTGATGGCAGAAGACAACGAAGGGGCCCAACGAGACCAGATGCCACTCTCACCCTGATGCTGGAATGAGGCGGAAACGGACAAATGGAGCAAAACCAAAAGGGCTCCTACATGTTTTTCTTGGTCAGATCCCATGAGTCCAATCAGCGACATCCGCAATGGCTTTCACAGACCAGGCTGGGCAGCGCGATGTTGTTCAAGTGTTCCCAGGGAACCAAAAAGAAAAAAAAAAAGACATCGTGAGCCACGTGTCCTGCTGCAAACCCCCTCTGTGATGTGAAACCACGATTGTTCACCAGCAAAGTTCCTCGTGGGCTTGGGAAACGGTGCACCAGCAGAGGAGATGGTGTAACAGGATGTGGGCAATCTCATCTCCCCTGCACCAGCAGACGCTCAGGAGCGCTGGCACTTACCCAGCTGTCAGCCACGATTTGTTTGCACCCGGGGTTTGCTGGAAAATTGCATCCATCCGTCCAGTTAATAAAAATCACCCTCGCGCAGCTCACCGGCGGCGTCTCTGCTGAATGAGGGAGGGATGCTGAATTATTCACTCTGCACCGGTGGAGTCTCAGCGGTGGAAAGGAGGGGAGGAAGATTTCTCCACTGCTAGTCATGATGTTCTGCTGTCAATTACGGAGCTCTTCATTCTCAGGGCTGTGAGGCTACCATCTGGTACTAAATTCACCAAGAAAAATGGGGGGGGGGGGGGGGGGGGGGGGGGGGGGGG
>BJBW01004699.1:12884-28880 GCA_004320125.1 Scolopax mira | reverse complement strand
CGGGGGGGGGGGGGGGAAAAAAAAAAAAAAGGCAGCAGCATTTTTAAGCATTGACTGCTCATCATACAGCAGAGCTCAAACACATTTTCTAACATTCATGAGAAGTACAAATCCAGGGGGAAGCACAGAGTGGAAGGGATAATATGCCATTTAGAGTATTCCACCTACACGGATGTAGAAGAAACATATGAAAGCACAACATCCCCTTCTTTCTGTCCTGTCTGGCAGAGCTGAGGGGTCAGTGGAGATGGTAGACGTAGCATAACCTTTTAGATGTGCCACCAGGCTTCACAGCCAGGCACTTTCCCAGTCCTCCAAGTATTCAGCTGTTCTCCTTGGCTGCTGAGCTACCTCAGCCCCACTCGAATCTTGAAGAGTTTGAACCCTGACAACCATAAATGAAAATATTTCTAAGGTGACCAGTGTTATGGGAGGTCCTTGTTCTCAGTCTGCAACTAGAGATGCTCAGAGGTGGAATCTTGACAAAATTGCGGTTGGACATGGTGCTTCGGTGTCCATGGTGGAAGTGTTTCAGTGGATCTGCAGAGTGACAAGACTCTGGATGTCCAGCCTGTGTTTGGAAGCTAGATGCTCTCTTTACTCCCCCTTTCTGCCTTTTTCTGTCCTTGGGGGGCTGAGGTATGTTCAAAAGGAGGGCAAACCCCCACGAAATACCAGGTGGCAAAGTCCATAGGCACACGCTCCAGGTGAGACCCTCCTGCTCTCATCTTTAGGTACAAACAAGGGCATTTTCCCCCTGTAGTTATGCTTTAGCATCTCAGACTCATCCAGCCCATTTCTTTCCCTCTGAAACTCAGTGGGCTTTTACCCTGAGCATGGGGGGGTGGGTGGTGTGGTGTGTGTGTGAGTGTGTTTGATTTTTAATGCTTACTTATTTATTTTTGACATTGCCCAGGCCATTCCAGCACCCGCTTTATCTGCAGTGATCTTTGACCCCAGCATGTCAGGAGTTCAATCTGGTACGTTCCACTCTTTGCCCCCACTTAATTCTTTTTCAGCTCCTCGGCCTTTGAAACCTGGTGCCATATGCCAGCCCGAAAGAGCCCTGATCAATACCGGGGGACCACGTCTCTGTGACCCCGCAACCCGCGCCATAAAGGGCAGAGCGGAGCCGTGGCCATGTTTTCATGACGAGGTTTCAGCTGCGTTTGTTGGAGGGGGAGGGAGAGCCTTTCTTTTCCTCACTTTCTTTTCATGAAACGTGGTCCAGCTGGGACAGCAGAGCTCCTGGCTGCCTGTTGGCTCCTTCGCCTCGTTTAATGAAAAACCCTAAAAAATCGGGGTGCCTGAGAAGGTGGCATGGAAAGATCAGCAGCACATCCCGGTGTGAGAAAGGAATCGTTCATGCCTGTCCCTTTCAGAGATCCCAGGGTACAAAGTCCCAGTCTCCCCAATAATGGAGGGACCCATCAAAAACCACTCAGAAGAGCCCTGGCAGCAACGTCGCTCCTTTGCAATGGTGGGGGGGGGGGGGGGCACACAATGACCCAATTTCTCTTCCCCAAAAGCTCACCCTCTTGCATGGCCAAGCCCCTCTCCCAGGGAAACAGCCCCTCAGAAGGTGCTGTGGATCCACAGTTGGGGAACACATCCCTGCCTTGCCCCCCAGCTGGCAGGCAGGGTGGTGGGATGCCCTCAGCCCACTCCGCTGAGGGGGTCTGTGAACCCTGCCTTCTCAGGGCACGCCAGTCAAGTGTCTGAAAGCCACTCTTTTTTGGGGCGGAGACCTGCCTTTTGGTTCTTTACTCTTTTTCTCCTCTTCTCTGTGCAAAAAGGTAGAGGCACCCGCTTTCAGCCCTGCTTTCTTTCATTTTTAGAGCAAGGAGAAGAAGGGATGAAAAGAGGAAAAGCTTGTGGTGTCTCCCTGGGATGGCAAGGCTTTGATGGTACTCCTTCCAAGGGGAGATTTAACCCAGCTTCCCTTACCAAGGAGGAAAACCCCAGAGTCATGTCTAAACCCAAACTGCTCACCCCTGGCTACCAAATGTCCCCAGGATCTTCTCCATTTTCTGCCATGGGACACTTCCCCATGGCATCTGGTGCTGCCTCCTGGCTGAACAAGGCTGAACAGGGACCGTGGGGCAGGGTCAGGCTGATGGTACCATCACTACGGACCTTCAAGGGGTGCAGAACAGAGCATGGCCACGCCACTGGCCACCACTCCGCATTGCCTGGGCCACTGGGCTCTGAACTCGGCAGCCAAATCCTGCTAAACCCCCTGGTTGCCCAAGGTGCTGAGCACCCCCGGTACCCATGGGGTCTGCAGGGGAAAGGTGTGACCAACCCACACTCTTGGTGAGCCAGTGGGGTGATCTGCTTGGCATGGTTTTGGCTGCTGGTTGATGTGTTTGGTCCCCGGTGTCAGCACCACCATCCAAACCAGTGCCACCCAGACCTTCCCTTCTCCTCACCTTTGCTCCTGCCTCTCTGCAGGGGGAGGGACAGCCCCTCCCAGGCTCTGCAGGACAAAAGCTATGTCCCATCAGTGACAAAAGCACTTCTGAATGATCCTTGCAGACTACAGGTTTGAGGTCAGTTGCTTGTGAACCTCTTAGGAGACTTTTGGGGGCGTTTTTGAGCTTAGAAAAGCTGACGACTTCCCCCTTACCCTAATTACCCACAGCCCCGTGGGGTGAGAGCACCCCGTCTGGGCTCTCCCCAGGGTGTCGGGATGTTCCTCTGAGGCTGGAGAGGCAGGAAAGTCCCCACTTGTATTGGTCCATGACCCAAGTATTTGCCCAAGGACAAGAAAGATGGGGCACCTTACACCAAGTGCACAGGGGAGTGGTGGCCAGGGAGCCATTGGTGGCCAGGGGAGCTGGTACCCCATACAGAGGGCACTGCTGTGCACCATCCAATTAACCCTTCTGACAGCTTCCATTAAAAATAAAGGGGCCTCCAGGTCCCTGCTGGAGTGGCCTATTTTACATGTGCATCTCCTTGGTTGTGCCTCAGCATATGATGTTCAGGAGGCAGTTATTTCAGGAAAGGTACGCTATAGATAACTGATCCGCCAGCCAGGTGTCAGGTTCCTTCATTTATTTTCAATTACTTTGTCTCTTTAGCTCCGGTGAGAATTGCCTGGTGTCAATTCATTTGGTCACCTCCGTGCCTGTTGCACCTCTCGGGAGGCTCTTCTCCAGCATGGTGTGATCTCTCCCCCGGGGCCGGCTGTTACAAAACAGCTCTGCTTCTCTTTCAGCTTCATCCCCTCCTCGTCTCTCCTTGGGGCCAACCCCCAGCTTCATGCCCCTTCTTAGGGTCACGCATGGGGAGCCACATGGTGTGAGGCTCACAATGGTGTGAGAAGGTGGAGGAGAAAAGGATGAGGAACCCAGTCTTTGTGGTGGAAGCTCCCCTGAGCTCCTCAGGATGCTCAGGACAGGATGGGGAGTGGTGGTGCCCAGCGTACTCAGCTGAAAGGCTTCCTGCAAACCTCCTTCCCCAGTGCTTCAGGCCACCATTACCTACTAGGTGGCAAGTGCAAAGCCCCTCTGTGCCTCGGCTCATTGCTCTGAAGATCATTTGCCCTCTCAGTTGATGAGCATCGGGCCAGTTTGGGTGTCATACAGAGAACTGGACTGGGGGGCTCACCTGGCCAGGAGGGGTGTGTGTTTCCTTTTCTGGGCAACTCTCTCTGGCAGGATGAGGGTGGGAACCCAGGACCTCCTGGACCCCCATTTCATGCACACAAACACACACACAGATGCCTCAGTCCCATAGAGCCAGAACCTGCCCCTCCTGGTCCAGACCCATGGTCACCCTCTCATCTGGGTCTCCTTGGAGGTGCCCCCATAGCTGTGGGACACCACCACCCTGAAGCCATCAAAGTAGAGGAGTCAGGCACTGTCTCCACAAGCATCAGGGTAAGGTGGTTTGTGCTGGCAGCCTCATTCCCTCTGTGGACTCCACTTTTATCCTTTTTCTCCCTCCCACCAACACTGTCACCACCATGTCCCTTCAGCAGCTCCTACACACTTCCCAGCCCCTGCTCCCTCCCCAGCCCAGCCACAGCTGCCCCCCGCTGCCCCTCCATCTATCCATGCCCACCCCAACCCCGGCTCCCTGTAGTGGAGTGGGGACAACCTCTGGGACAGAGACAGCATCTTGCAGAGAAACGGGGACACTCTTGACAGGAGGAGACACCAATGTCACCAGATGTGTCTGGGAGAGACATCCCAGCCCTCCTGCCTGAGAATCCCACACGGTGCTTGGTGATTAAAGACAAGCTGGACCCGACATCCAAATTCCCCCGAGCCCAGAGATGGTCCAGACCCACAGCTTAAGTCTACCTTCTCCTGGACCACCTTTAGGATGAAACATCTTCCTGCTCACTCCCACCTCTGGGAACCTTTATCCCACCCGAGCTGCTCTCCAAGTGCCACCTGAGCCATTCCTGGTATGTCACCACCCCTGCTGGCAGCGCTGAGCTGGCAGGGCTAGTGACATGGGCTTGCCAGCTCAGTGCCCATGGTGGCAACAGAGGGGACCACAAAGGTCATGATGTAATTTTCAGATCCGCCGGGAAATTTTCAGCAGCGATGGCTGGAAAAAAACAGCATTTTTTCCTGTGAGAAAGGGCACATTTGTTCTGGTTTCAATGAGAAAGAAATAAATAGAAAGCCTGGTGGTGACTGTCCTTAATTGATTAGTCATTTCTGCAGATGATAATTGCACATCAGAAAACTGAGATCCTACTGTTTCATGCAAATGTCCTTACGGATAACAGCCAGGCACAAGGGAAGTGGATTCAGGAAACAAATCATAGAATTGTCTAGTTTGGAAGGGACCTTAAAGATCTTCTAGTCCCAGGAGAATTTGGAGTTTGAGTCTCGTTTCAGGAAAACAATTTTATCCTCAACCTCAGCCACTTCCCAAGCATCAGGAGAACAGAGAGTGAGATGCCACAGGAGCGCCTGGGTGAGCAGGTCTCCAGCCAGGGGAAAGCATCGCTTCTTCAGACCACTGGTGGAGAACTTCAAAATGCAGTTGGCTGTGGAGACAGGGGCCGAGAAGTTGCTTGTAAAGACAGGCTGGGACCCCCAGGAAGAGCAGTAGCCCCACAGATTGGTGCATCAGCACTCAGGAGCCACCATGGACAAAGTCTGGGGGAAGAGTGAGGTGTCCAGAGGAAAGAGCGTGTCAGGGAGGGGACTAAAATTGCAAGATGGAGCTCCCATCCTTCTGCGGGTTTTTTGTGCACCATCCCCAGTTTAGGATCCCTCCTGCACGTTGCAGTTTTCTGTGCCCCCTGTGCCTGGGGTGCCCAGTCTGACTCCTCACCCCCGGGCTGCCACCTCTGGGGCTCCGGTTAAACCGCCAGCTCCTGGGTTCACATGAGAATCTCCACGCTCATTTAATTATTTCAGCGGAGCTGCTAGCCCTGGTGTCTGGCAAAAGCGGCTTGTGAGCATGACTCAGTCAGCCTCCAAAAGCAGCGACGAAAAACAAGGATCTGCTGTGAGCTGCATCTTGATTTTTAAGCCAATCTCGTGATGTTTTGCAGGGCCAAGGGATGGGTCTGTGATACCAGGACAGCTCCACAAAACCACAGGCATTTCTGGGGGACTTATAAGCAAACTGTCCATTCCGCAATAGGACCATGGCACACGGTCATCACTGGGGTCATGGAGACCCTGTTGCCCATAGGAATGAAGGCTCCCCCACATCCCCAGGGCTGCAGCCCCAGCAGGGGTGAACCTCCTGCAGGTGTGAGGTCTTGCCTGGGTTATTTCAAAGTCTCCCACCTCCCACAGCTGCCCACACAACTGGTCTGGATGAATCCCAAACTCATGATCCCTCCAAGTCCCTATTTCCCAAACTTCACTGAGCAGCTCTGAACAGAAAAGGTAGACCCTGGGAGGGGAACATCAGACGGTGCTCTCCTCTCTACCTAGAGCAGAACAGTGGTCGGGGATCTGAGGGATGAACCCCTCTCATCCCTAGGTGGAGGATGATTATGGATGAGGGAGGAAGAGTTTGTGGGTGTGGAGAAGCCATTCTGCAAATCCCTTCAGTCTAAGCTCCCACTCCACAATCCCTACAGCTGGTGGTGACAGGTTAGATCTGACCCTCCACCTGGCCCTACCCACCTCTGTACCCCCAGGTTCCTACACGCATATCACCGTCAGCGTGAGTTGGAACCCAGCTGGTATTTAATCATTCCTCCATCATCACCGTCACTGGTGAAGTCACTGACGCAGCAGTGCTTTGGATCCTCAGGACAGGCTGAATTTCCCTGCTGAACTTGCTGAAACCTCCACAGGTCCAGGTCCGTTCCCTTCAGATGTCTTCGGTGTGGAGGGCTGCCGAGAGCTCTTCCCCCTTCACAACAGCGAGGAGAAATAGGCACTTTCAGGGCATGAGTCATCCGACCTATTTATCCATCTTAGGGAGAGATGAATGAGTCCTTAAGAGGGCTCGTTTCTCTCCGCTGTCTAGACAGCCAACCTCTCGACTGCAAACACTTACCCTGGCTCTCCTGGAGGAGAGCTGTCCAAGGATGCTGCCTTCTGCATCCTCCAAGGGATGTGAGATTGACCTCACTTCGCTCCCTCTGAAGGCAAGAGAAGTTTCCAACACTGCAAGGGTGGAAATCCACTCCTGGAAAACTTCTGCCTCTGAGGAAGGGGTTCGTGGAGCTGAGTTTGGGGCCCTGAGCTCTACGGGGCATGTGTGCCATGGTGTGGTTGAGTTATTGGAGATTCTGCTTGGTCAGCACATGGATGCAAACCAGAAAAGAATGTGCAGTTCAAAGAACCACCCTAATCTGAGGAGAAAGCCCAATTGCTGACACTTCTTGTGGACCACAATGACTTTCTTTGCACAGAAGAAAAATGTCAGCACAAGCAATTACCATCTTTTTCAGGTCATCACAGTGTGTGAGGCCTACCTGTGCCTCTCTGCTAGTCTCACATTAAAGTTCAGCTGCTGACCTCTCCTCCAGCCTTCCTCTACAGGACCACAGCTGAGAAATATCTCTAGATGGCAGAAAGATCTGGTGACACAAGTTGAGGAGGACAGGGAAGGCTCAGAAAAGTGCTGCCGTACAAACCAAAAGGGCTCTAACACCATTTAAGGCTGTGCATCCAGGAGTGAAACTGGTTGGCTGTATCCAAGAAAGAGGGACTTTGGCACTGAAAAGAGCCAATGGGTGACAAATGGCCTAAAGTAATCTTTTTTTAAAAAAAAGGAGGGGAAGAGTGAGTCATGGCAGGGACTGGACTCACATCTGTACTCCACAACCCTCAGGCAGATCCTGAACTGAGGCATTGGAACATATTTTGAGGAGTGTGCTGTGGTACCAGCAATGGTACAAACAGGACGCCAAAACCAGTAAAACAGCCTGAGAAAAGGATTTATGGTTAGAGACACAGGGAATGAATGTTTTTAATTAAGCACAAAGGTTGAGAGGGCTCTTGGGCACAGGTCTAGCCCAGAAAAACCATCCTATGAAAGGACGTTTGCAGCCAGAGGAAAGAGGTTCAGCTAGAGCCAAGGGCTGGAAGCTGAAGCCAACAAATTCAAATGGAAATAAGGGAGGTGCCACCAACCATGGGATTCATTGGCCACCAAATCTATGTGAAAGGACTTTATGCTCTGGAAGTTTTTGAGTAAAGACCTACTGTTTTTGTGAGGGAAGAACTTTAGGTGAACCAAAGGCACCCTCCAGTGCCTTTCTGGGCTCTCTACACACAAAAGTGTGTGAAACAGGGGCCTGTGACACGCACAGAGAGATCACAGGCACCAGCCTGACCCAGGGACTGCAGGTGCTATGGCCCAGGTTCATCTTTTCTGGGGGTAAACACCTCACCAAGGTCCCTTCTGCAGCTGGTGGGAAGGGACAGCCCTGCCCAAACTACAGCTCCTCCTGCAGATGTCCATTGCCCTGTGGCATCACCCCATCTCTTCGGGCAGGTAGAGGCTGGGAATATGTTGGAATAGTTGGGATCACGTTGGAATCTCTGTGGAGTGACTGAAATCCCCCAAATCTCAGCAATTTCTGAGCTCAGTCCCTCCCTGTTTGTTCCAGCCCTTTGCTACGGGACCCTACTCTTCCTCAAGGATCTTGGACAGTCGAAATGTGTAAGGACACAATGAGATCTTTGAGGTTTTGTTTCAGCATGAGGAGAGGTCATGGGGTTAATGTCAGCCCATGCCAGTGCAAGCCCAGCCACCCAGCACCCCGAGCCCTGCCAAAGCAGGACTCTGAGTCATGCCCCAGACACCACGAAGACAAGAATGAGACCACGTTCAAAATTAATATATATTTTTATTGAATAATTGCTCTAAGTGGGCTTGTGAAGCCACCCATAGAATTACTTCTTTCATCTCAGCAGTGGTTCAGTAACAGTTATTAGCTTTGCAAGAGAAGAAAACCAAACAGAAGAGGGTGCATTAAAATAAATAGGTTATTTTTTTTCTTATCTTTAAAATAAACTTTTCAAATAAATACTTTGGTTTTATTTTTTTATTTTTTTCCCTTAAAGGTACAAGAGTATTGTCAAAAAACAGCCATCAGGTTATAAACATATATTATACCTTATAGAAAGGAACCCAAATAAACACAGCTGGGGAAGGGATCTCTTTATACACTGTACAGTTTGCCTTTGTACCAATTAAATGCAGAATTGGAGGCTTCGGTTCTTGGTATGAGACTCTCCTTTGAAGCCAAGGGTGATCCGTCTTCCAAGGAGAACTTTGTGCTGAGGACACCTGGGGAGGCAGGAGGCTGGGTGGCCACTGCTGGTCCACAGAGCATCTCCATGGCCTGAGGGAACCGCCGGGAAAGGATGGGGAGAGGGAATGAAAGGAAGAAAGGGAGAGGGGCTCTGATGGGGAAGAGCGGTGGCATGTGCAAAGCAGGTCTGGCCGTGATAGCTCTGGGATAACCACGGACCTCTTGGCTGATGCTGCCATTGGGACAGAAAGTGTGAGGAACCTCCTCTCCCAACACCAAGCCCAGCTCACATAGGTCGGTTTGGTCTTGCTTCTGCTGAAGCCCTTTGGGGTGCTGCAGGAAGGTGCAGCAGGAGAGAGACCCAGAGAGAGACCTTGCATCACCTGGCCCTCACAAGTCCCCTCTGCCCCATGGAGATGTGCCATCTCTTCCCACCCATCCCACATCCCTCCTGACTGGGGACCGCTCAGCACCTCTGGCTCATGCCCTCAGAGGGTTCTTCTACAACTTCCCCCCATGCAGGACTTCAGATCTCACCCACTCCAGCACCCAACCTACACTTCGGGAGAAGGAGTTTGCAAGAGAACCTGATACTCGCTGAGAAATACCCCGCGGGAAACTGAGCCCAGAGATCCCAGCTCTGGTTTGGCCCACATGGACCAGATGCCGACCAGCAGCCTCCAGCTCCTGCGAGCTTCCCACAGGTCTGGGCTCCACAGGCTCCTTGAAGGAGACAAGTCCTAACTGGATCCTATTAAAGACCAAGAGTGGGCTTTGGGGTGGAGGGAACATCCCTGATCTACTTTCCTTACATGCTGACCACAAAGTTAGATCTTGCAATATCTGAAGTTAGATTTTACAATATCTGAAGACCTTCAAGCTTTCTTCAGTCTTGAAACACCCAAGGGCCAGAGACGGAGAGCAAACTAACAAAGTTGATGCTGGAAACTGCAAGTTTGGGGCTCCTTCCCCGTGCAGTCCAGCCGTGCAAACCTTGCAGCAGCTCCTCTCACTGTTCTTCCTCTCATCTCTCTTTATTGCACTAAAGCAGCCATTCATGAACTGTTCTTCTGTGCTTTGGCATCTTTTGGTCGGTGACGCTCACCCACCAGTTTTTGGGTTCAAACACGGGGATGGGGAAGAGCCAACACGAATGGGATCTTTTGGGAATCTGAGAGCAATCTCTCAAAAAAGCTTCCTCCCTCTTCTCTGAGGTACTTGGCTGGCACTGGTGTTTCTCAGGGATGGCTGGACAGCAGCCCAAGGGCGACTTCTGCCCTTCCGCCAGGAGAGTTGGGGAGCTAGGATAGGAGGGAGGCTCCACCTTGGTCCCGAGTAACCCCTCCTCACTGGTACTGGGACTGATCATACGTTTCTCAGCAGGGAAAGAGGAGACCGAGATCGAGGGAAGCCCTGGAGAAAGCAAGCAAGCACCAGCAGGAGGTCTTGTGATGGAGCTTTGGAGTTCGGGGTGGGAAAAGGAGGCTCCTGCAGAGGGAGCAGAGCAGGGGGAGCTTAGGAGCTCCTGCCTCCTGCTCCTTTGGTGCCACGAGTCTCTCTTTCCCTGCCTAGATCTGCCCTGGAGCCCTGCACCTTTCCTGGCAAAGGAACCCACGACTGGCAGAGACACACAACCAGGAGAAACAGTCCCTCATGAAGCAGGTCCATCCTTGTCAAACCATGGGAAAACAGAGGACTCAGCATGTGACTCTCACAAAAGAAAACCAAAAAAAGACACGTCAGGACAGAGAGAAACCCAAACTGCCAGGACAAGCAGCTGCCAACAAACATCTGGAGCAGATGTTATCTGACTCATTCCAGGGTGGGGCAGGAAAGGGGCTCACAACCCCAACCAATACTGGAGTCCTCTCTGCAGGGAAACCAAGCTCTCTGGCAGCCAGAGATGGGGAGGGAGCAGGATGGATCTGGTCTGAAGATGCCAGGAAAAGCTTTGGGGGGAAAAATAACAAACACAATCAGAGGTTGCCCACAGCCTTTCCTCCTCCAGCTGAGCTCAGGGAACCACAGCTGGCCTCCTTGGAGAGCTTTTGGCAAATCCCAACCTGCCCTTTCTGCTGAGAGCAAGGAATTGGGGAGCTCGCTGAGGCCCCCCAAGATGGATGGGAAGCATAGCCCCACATGAAGCCACTTGCCCCAACAAGCAGGGTAGGGGCCATCAGCTCTCAACTTCCCTAAGCCCACACAGCTGAAGGTCTGGATGTGGCTTCGCATCTTTTCAGGGAGGGGAGCCACAGGATGAGGGGTCCTGGCTTCAAACTGAAAGAGAGGGGATGGAGCTGAGATGTGGGGAAGAAGCTCTTTGGGGTGAGGGTGGTGAGAGCCTGGTCCAGGTTGCCCAGAGAAGCTGTGGCTGCCCCATCCCTGGAGGGGTTCAAGGGCAGGTTGGAGGGGGCTTGGAGCAACCTGGTGTGGTGGGAGGTGTCCCTGCTCAGGGCACAGGGTGGCACTGGGGAGGCTTTTAAGGTTTCTGCACTGGCCCAGAGAATTCCCATCAGGTAGAAGGCTACTGGCAGGCATCCTGGCCTCCCACCAGTCACCAGGAGGTAAATATGCTGCAATAGTAGCCCTGGGCTCCTCCTCACCCAGCCAGCGCTGAAGAAAACCGGCTCTGGGGAGCTGGTGTGTGGACAGAAGTCTTCTCCTCCCACAGCTCCAGCACCTGGGGGAGGTCACCCCTGTGCTCGCATGACTTCGGAGGCCGTGAAAATGATGAAGCTTCACATGTTGAGTCATTCCACCATCAGGAGAGGAAGCAATGAATTGCAAAGATACAGAGGTGGTAACTAAATTTACAAGTGGGATCCGTTTAAAAAGGAGGAGAGAAAAAAAAAAAAATCAAAGTAGAGCAAGTTGGAAAATTCTGTTCATTAGTTTTCTTTAAAAAGTTTCAATGAACTATTTCACATTCTCATTCAAGTGAGACAGTTCCTCATAACCTCGGTGAGAGGGGGACCTTTTTTTCCCTAAAACAGCTTTACCTTTTTTTAGGACGAAGGGGTTTTAACCAGCACCAATAGAAAAGGGAGCTGAGCGTTCAAAAGGAAGGGTGCCTCTTGGTGGAAGCCTCTCCCCCAGACACCACTTGGAAGGAGGGAGACCAGCAATTATCAGCATACAGGTAAACACAGGTTTGCAATATATTTTAAAACTGCTGCCACAGAGACATGGGCTGATCTTGTGGGGGTGCACACCCCCACAGGGCATCCTCGAGAAGGTTTGCCTTAAAATCCAAATGATTTCAGAGTCCAGGGCTGGCCTCAGGATGTGCCAAGTGCACAGACATGGCCCTATCCCTTCCTAATGCCAGGAGATGCTCCCTGTCACCCCATCCCAAATTCCCCGCAGCTCCTGGGACGGGGGTCTCCATCTCTGGACAGAGGAAGCACCTTCCAGCATCCCCCCTCAGGCTCTGGGTGAAATCAAGGGCGAGGATCTCAGTTGTGTCTGCAACTCACCCCCAGCCCAAACTTTGCCCCGGGGATGGGATTCATCCCCCCTTCAATGTTTGGGTCCCATCTGGGTCAGGGGAGATGATTTAATTTAATGAACAGTGTCGTCAAGGGGGATGAATCACTCCCTGGAACCGCTTTTCTCTGCGACAGAGGGAGCTTGGAGCAACTGCGAGTTTTAGGCAGCGAATGTGCAGAAAGAGGAATCCCAGCGTGAGAGTCTGCCTCCTGCCTCACCCCCAGCCCTCAATCCTACCCCTCTCTGCAAAGCCAAACCCAGCACGATCCCTAAAACCTCCCTCTCCCCTTCTCCCGACAGCTAAGGGTCTAGGGTTAGCAATAAACAGGATGGGGAAACCATCTTCCAGCGTGTGCAAGTGTACCCAGCAGCCAGGCCCCGCTGCTGGCACCGCTCAGTATCGTGAATATTATTAGTAATAGACCTAAGCCATCCTAACGTTATATTTATATATACAAAAATAGATCCACAGAACTCTACGCAAAGAGGTGGCTGAGGGAAGGCGACGAACGAGCCCTGGATGGCAGGGTCTTGGAGGAAGCCAAGGGACACGTTGCATATATTTCTCCAGGGGAGCCACTCACTTCCCTCTGCTCTCACGCACCTCGGGAGAAGGGACAGGGGGACAGAGCCCACACCGGGACATCATCCTGGCTCCAAACTGCCCAACAGAGAGCCTTTGCAAGCAGAGATGGGGCTGAGGACAGGACCAGGAGGAGGTCCCCCCCAACTGCAGCGACAGGTTGGGCTTATTATCATCCCAGGAAGGCAACCACGAAGCCCTAACCCCAAGAGAGGTCTCCTTCTGGTCTGCAGATGGCCCAGCCCTAGGGCTTGGTCCAGACCCATCTCCGGTTTGCCACAGGCGGACGCCAAGGTGTAACTAATTCCCTTCAGCAGTGCCAGCAGGAAAATCCTGGTGACGCTGGTGTTGGTGAGACACACCAGTGGGGCCAAGGAAAACCAGGTGAGGACCCAAAGGCAACTTCTGCAGGGAGGGAAGATTGGGGTCCCAGCCCTCGACACCCCCTTCTGCTCCCCGTTTCCCTCCAGCGCAAGGCAGGAGCTGCAGAAGACACCCCCCCCCCGGGGGAGTCCCCCAGGATGGGTGCTAAGAGAAGCACGGTGCGAGATGGCAGATGTCGACAGTTGGGTTTGGGGTGTGTTTTTTAAAGTGAATTCAGTGCTGCTGGAAGGTACCAGATTCTCAGGGCTCGAGCACAGAGACGGTGCCCTGTGGCATCTGCTCGGTGGTGGGATGGAGCTGGGGAGGCAGCTCCCATCCCGCCGGGGTTTGTGCTCCGGAGGCAGCCCTTCGAATGAAGAGAGAAATGAATGGCAATTTCAAAACCAGCTCCTTGTTCTCAGCCAAATCCCAGAGGGGACCTTTCCCTCGCTGCAGTCGGGCAGAAGCGAGTGGGCTGGGCTGCCTCCGAGAGCTCCTTCCCCTGCCAGAAGGTTTCTAAAGCTTCCCACACCTTCCCTTCCTCTTCGAGACAGAAAAAATACGATGCCACCTCAGTTTTGGAGCTTGCTGGCTTCTCCCAGTGGCTCCCAAGCCCAGAGGGAAGCCACGGCCACCCATGCATCCCGCAGCACCCCAGGGAAAGCAGACCTATGGCTGGGTGAGAGGAGGGAGGTCACCCATGAAAAGTGCTGGAGGGGAAGAAAGAGGGAGAGAAGGGGGTCTGGATCCTGGAGGACTCTCACATAGGGGATATGCTGACGACTTGCTTCTTCTCCCCATGGGGAAGGACCACACCACGGGGCAGCAGCAGTTCCCGAGACCCTCTGAGAGAAGAGTCCTGGGGCATGGCCATGGAGGGCACCCACAGCTTTCTCAGCCTCTCCTGGTCCCTCACCCGAGCGTGCAAAACCATTTCCCACCAGCTCCCATGGCCACCCGGAGGCTGGGGGACCCCCAGTTCACCCGTCTCCTTCCCAGGAGGTGATGGTAGGCAGGGGAAGAGCACTGCAGAGCGGAGGGAGCCGGCGGAGAGAGGGGACGGAAGGGAGAGGAGGAGGAGGAGGAGGAGGAGGAAGAGGAGTAAAGCCTGCTTCTCCTCCCCGGGAGGGTCATACCGGCTTGTCCAGCGTTTTGGGGAAAGGGGTGCCGCTGGAGGAGGAGATCTTCCTGCAGACCGTGTTGGTGTGGCTCTGGCAGCGGCAGCCGGGTCGTTTCAGGCCGTCGTAACCCCGCTGGCAAAGTTTGAGGCACCCCAAGGTGGGAAAGTAGCAGCAGAGGCAGGGCATGAGGAGGGAGAGGAAGCTCATGGCAGCCCAGCGGGCGCAGCAGGACCCCGGCCCGCAGGAGCAGGGGTCGTCGGCGCAGGTGTCCTCGTCGTCGGTGGAGCAGTGGTAGAAGAGCCCCTTGACGCAGCAGAGGCAGGTCCCGTAGTCGAGGAGGCTCTCGGGGGAGCAGAGGCAGCGCTGGTTGCAGAGCCAGCAGGAGGGCAGGCTGCGGGCGGCCGTGCAGCGGGGGCACTTGCAGCGCCCGCACTCCTCGCAGATGAAGAGGTGGCCGGGGTGGAGGGTGGGCTTCTCCCCGGCCCCTTTCAGCGGCGACTCCTCCGCCTTCAGCTCGCCGGCCCGGGGCTGCTGCGTCCGGATGAGGGAATGGCCGGAGTGGGAGGGGGTGAGGCTGCTGAGGAGCCGCTGGTCGGAGGTGGTGGTGCTCTGGGAGACGGAACTGGCCGTGCTGGAATGGCTCGGGTGCTGCTGCTGCTGCAGCGGCGGCATCTGGTGCTGCTGGCTGTGGCTGCGGTGCAGGTCCTGGAAGGTGGAAGACGCCAGGCGGTCCTGGGACCACTCCTGCTTGTGCGGTGGCTGGGAGAGGGACGGGTTGGAGCGGGTTTGCTGGAAGCGGGCGGCCGGTCTCTCCACGTAGTTGTTGCTGGCGCGGATGGAGCGGATTTGGTCAATGGACAGGACCTGCTGGAAGTCCTCAGCCGGGGGGTCCATCGTCTCGTCGCAACGGAGTTCAGCCACGCTGGAAGAAAGCTGCATTTCCAGGCGCGAGGAGACCCTGCGGCATCAGGGCACATCTAAAAACCCTACGGGATGGAGCAGGAAGGCAGAGAACTGTGTTACATTTTATAACGGATCCGTCCACACAAACCAGGACGCAAAGGCTGGCTGGAGAACTCCTGATGAAGTTATTCCCCACAGCCAGACTCAAAGTACTTGTGTGCTGGGGAGGCTGAGGCTGGACACCTCCAAAGGACGAGTGCCATGAGATCTGTCCCTTGAAACCAGCATCTCCCCGTGCTTTTGGGCTTCCCGTGTCCTTCAGAGGATTTCCCACCCCTTCCCAGCCCTGATGGACCCCGTCTGTCCTCCCTCTCCTTCCCCGGGGAAAAGTCCTGGCCCTCTCTATGGGAGGGGAAACTTGAAGCTTATCCGGAGCCAGTGATGGAGCTGGGAATGACACCTCCAGAGCAGGACACTGGTTTGGGTCTTCCCAGTGCACCCCAGCAGCCTCCCGGTGCCAAACACTGTACACGCCAGGCTCACAGGGACGGAGGGGACCCAAACACAGTGACTTTCAGGCAGCACCAGCAACAAACTGCAACTAATGAGACACAGGGACAGGCTAAGCCCACAGACACACCCCCCCCCTAATTCCTACAGCATCCCGTTTTCCCACACACAACCCTGCACCAGCCCAGGAACCACTTCCCGAATCCACGGCGCTGGGACCGGCAGCAGCTCTATCCAGAGGGAAGGCTGAGACCATCCCAGGGTCATCAGATGGGGCAGGGAGGACACCCCCCCCTCCCCTCCATGTCCCACAACACCCTCCCAGG